>CAKAEH010000234.1:0-142237 GCA_916381525.1 Cercopithifilaria johnstoni
TAAGTTACAATGAATAATAATAGTTTCATGCAAATGTGATTATAACTGGCAGCATTGTTCAGAATTGTCACCAAATCATTTCAACTCAGAATTCAATGAGATCATTCGAAGGGAATACATAATAATATGTTTAAAACAATCAATTTCAATAAAAGTATACAATATTTGTTTCGGTTATTCAAAAATCAATAGTAATAGAAATTAAAAGATCGATTATATTTAAAACAATGGTTTATTGAAAGCTTTGAAAATCTGCTGGCGTTGAAGATTTATACGAATAACGCTTAAAAATTATAATAGCAAATATTTTGAATGTTAACAGTTTCAAAATAGTTTCGAACTTCAAATAATTTTAATAGCAATGCTTTATCGTTCATTGGTGATAATTATAGCATTATTGTGAAATCATTCTTCGAATGATTTTATTCTATTCGGAACTGAAGATATTTGGTGACAATTCTGAACAATGCTGCCAGTTATAATCACATTTGCATGAAGCTATTATTATCCGGCTTAACTAACAAAAAATTTTAGAGTGGAGTGAAAATTATTATGCGAAAAGACTGGAGCTTTGTGATTACATTTGGTCATAGATCATACGGCTTCCCGGAATGCATAAAAACGGTCCTCTCAGTTAATACGACAAATATCACTTCATTACATTGGTTTTCTGCTAGAAATATTTTTCGAAAAGAATTCACCATTTATACATCCCGTCATTTCTCCATCATGTATCTATCATACTATATCATATTGCTTATTTTGCCGTTCCACGTCTCGCAAATAACGGTATGTGAATAAGATATTGCCTTTCAGTATAGAAATTTAATATTCGCAAGATTTTTTATCTTAGCTAAGGACAAAAACATCTGCTTCCTGCGAAGAAAATTAAACTTTTTCTAATCTATTTCTCTGTTCTTAATACTCGGTGTTTTGCAGTCATATCCTATAGCAAATACCAAAAGCGAAATACAAAAAGTGTGTGCATTTTTATTGCATCGATCTGTTAATCCTTCTGTCTCAAATCAACAATCACAATATAACACAACTGATACTTTTTCCATATTATTAAAATTCACTAAGCTAATTTTAAAATATAGAAGTGATTTATTGCCATTCAAAGATTCTACAATGATATCTGCACAGTGTCTTTGATTATTGCTGTTCAAAATTCACAGGAAAATAATAATCATATATGTTAACATATTATTATGGGTTATTTCAGTTATCAAATGAAGGCGATGAGGCAATACAAGCAGTAATAAGAAATGACGACGAAATAAGGACTGTGGCTGATGACGGGAAAGCAAATGAAAAATTGTACAAATGTAAAGTATGCGATAAGCAATTCGGATGCTCAGGTACTCTGAAACACCATAAGATGATACATACCGATGAAATATATTGCATATGTAAAGTATGCAATAAAGTGTTCCAAAGGTCCGACAATCTGAAGGGCCATCAATTGACGCATGGAAACGAACGACCATTCAGATATCATGTGTGCAATGAAATATTCAAAGAGTCCGCCAATCTTCAGAGACATAAACTGACGCACGAAAACGTACGACCATTCAAATGTAAAAGTTGTGATAAGACTTTTACTCGAAAGAATGATTTGAATAGACACATGAAAGTGCATAAAAGTTCGGATGAAAAGCTATATTCTACTTCAGTGATATCGATATCAGATATCATTGAAACAGAAACATCAATAAGGGAAATAATTACATTCGCAGGAATATAAATTATTGTATTGTATTGGCTTAAATTATATTTGTACTGTTTTTTTGCCATTTGTTCTTTGTGCGCTATTCCCTGATTGAATATAAAAAGTGATCGATGAAATTGTACATAAAATTTTGATGTAAAATTTTGAAAATTTGAACATTGGCTGTTAGCATTAAGAAAGCAACATTATTTTTCCGTTTCAATAAAATTAAAATTCGAAAAATATATAAACAAATTATACAGCACTGATAAACGTATTAAACAACGTATTAGATTGTGATCGGAAGTGAACGAAATCATTGAATGATTGTTTGGTATTTTTTGATATTAATTCTTATAATATTTAAAAACTTCTCGTTCGAACAAAAAATGAAGAAAATGAAATTACGCCATTTCAATGTCGATAAGTGAATTATAAACGATTATTGTAGATATTCAGTATTTTCAAGAATAATTCAAATTACTGAATAAGTTCTAAATATAAAAGATTATTGTTGAGTAAAAAAGCACGCATTAGACAACCTTAAATTTTCCAAAATTTATTTATCAATTTACACTATGATATAATATGATATTTCGTCAACATCCATTAATAGAATAGTATATCATTTGATAATATTATCGGAGATATTATCACCAATTAATTTCATATTCGTAATAACAACTGTATATTAATTTCTAACGATAAGGAATTATGATAAGAAAATGGTAGTGAATAAATACTATGTGTATCGGTAAAGCTTTTGTGTATTAAATCTCGGTTTTTCTTGATTTTAAAAGGTAATCCCTCTCAATATTTCATTAGTAAATAAGAAGGAATTTGTAATATTAGTAATCGATTGAAAATGATAAATTAGCAACTTTAAAATATCATTAAACTTATCCATGATTCATATAAATATAAAACTGTTAGTATTAAGACCGGAAACTATTTTGTCTTCTCTTTCATTATTATGTTATGGCGAAATGCGTCAGATACTCACAGCGTGTTGAAGACAACGCAAACAATCCATATGGGGAGACTACGATCTTGAAATTAAATATTTACGTTCCATTTATTAAAGGGTCCATGTGTATATGTAAAAATAACAGAATTTGAGATATATGTCAAAAATTAACAGAGAATTCCGAAGCAATCTGCTAATTTCTTTGATCGTGCACAATTAGCAGCAGATTGTTTCGAACTGGAATTTAAAAATTCTAATATTTTTTACTAAAAAATATTAGAATTTTTAAATTTCAGTTTTAGCCTTGAAATCATTTCATCTATAAGATGCATGAGAAAACTCAATATTTCACTTTCCAACTGCGCTTTTATGACGTTTGAAAATGCTTCATTTCGAAGTATTTTCTCAATGATACTTTTTTCCTTTCGTAAGATTATTTTTAAAGCTTATCAATTTTCAAAAACAATTTTCCAAAATGTTGCACTTTGCTCATCCATAATTATATGCCATAATTATTCGTGTATCACACTTAATTAGCGAGATTTCCGCAATATAAGATCACGGAACATGTTTCTCACTTCCACACATCATATTTTGCTTACTATAACATAATGGTTAGTTTATTTCCACAGTGTCCTAAAAATAAGACGCGGAATTATTTTTCATTCATTTTCAAATTGATATCTGAAGTTGTGTGCAACCATAACAAATGAAAGACAGGGCTTAGACTTAATCTTAATCTTTTGCTGCAAATTGTGGAAAAAGCATTTTTCTTCAGTATTTAATTTCAAAATGATTGAAATCAGATTTTTTTGCTCTAAAATCTCTCAATTTAAACTTTAAAAATGAGTGATATTCGTTGATGCAAAATTTCCTTCTATGCCATAACATATGTTGAAATGTTAGGTGAAAATTACGGTCTCGATACTTCTCTTGGAACAAATAATAAATAAATTACGGTAAACAAAATTTAAAAGTAAACTCTGAAAAGACAAATAAACTTAATAAGTCAGACTTAATAAGTTAGAAACGCAAACAAAACCTAAAATGAAAACATTCATAAAAGACAAAAAAAAAACAATAATTAGAAGAATCTAAAACAAATAAACCTTTGAAAAAAAAGATATTCATAGGAACTGCTAACAATATTTTGTTACAAATTCGAGTGAAAACGATTTTCTACAAATTATTCGAACAGTACGATTTTTTCCATTGCAACATAACAATCAACATGTTACAGTTGCATATAAAGTAATTCACAATAATTGATATTAATTAATTGCTTTTGCTGAATACATTAACTTAAAACGATATTGTCGAAATCTGTAAACTTTCTCACTCGTTGATAAATAAATTTTGGAAAATTTAAACCTATCTAATGTTTGCATTTCCCTCAACAATAGTTTTTATATTTAGAACTATTTCAGTAATCGAATTATTCTTAAAAATGTCGAGCAACCACAATTTTCATCTATAATTCATTTCACCGATAATGAAATGGTATAAATTACTTTTCATTAATTCTTTGTTCGAATCTTAAGTTTTCAAATTATATAAGAATTAATATCAAAAAATACCAAACAACCATTCAATGATTTCGTTCACTTCCGATCACAATCTAATACATTGTTTAATATGTTTATCAGGACTGTACAGTTTGTTATATTTTTCGAATTTTAATTTCAGTGAAATGGAAAAATAATGTTGCTTTCTTGATGCTAACAGTCAATGTTCAAATTTTCAAAATTTTATGTACATTTCATCAATCACTTTTTACATTCAATCAAGATATAACAGACGAAGAACCAATGGCAAAAAACAGTACAAATGTAACTTAAGTCAATACAATACAATAATTTATGGTCTTGCGAATGTAATTATTTTCTTATAAATATTTCTGTGTCAATGATATCATCTGCTATCGATATCATTAAGGAGCTTGCTATGGAATATCGCTTTTCATCCGAACTTTTATGCAATTTCATGTGTCTATTCAAACAACTTTTCCTAGTGAATTTCCCACCACATACTTCACATTTGAATGGCCGCATGTTTCCATGAATCAATATGTGCTTCTTCAGATTCCGGGACACCTTGAATGTTTTATTGCACATGTGACATTTAAATGGTCGGTTGTTTCCATGCGTCAAATTGTGTTTCTTCAAATTCTCGGATATTCTGAATGTTTTATTGCACACGTAACATTTGAATGGTCGTTCGTTTCCGTGGATCACTTGGTGGATCTTCAGTCCACCGGACCTCTTGAATGTTTCATTGCAAAAGTAACATTTGAATGGTCGTTCGTTCGCGTGCATCACTTGATGTTTTTTCAAATCGTCGGATCGTTTGAATGTTTTATTGCACATGGGACATTTGAATGGTCGTTCGTTTCCGTGCATCACTTGGTGTATCTTCAGTTCGCTGGACCGTTTGAATGTTTTATTGCACACATTACATTTAAATAATCGTTCGTTTCCGTGAGTCATTTGGTGCATCTTCAGTTCGCTGGACCGTTTGAATGTTTTATTGCACACGTAACATTTGAATGGTCGTTCGTTTCCGTGAGTCATTTGGTGCATCTTCAGTTCGCTGGACCGTTTCAATGTTTTATTGCACACGTTACATTTAAATAATCGTTCGTTTCCGTGCGTCACTTGATGCATCTTCAGTCCGCCGGACCGTTTGAATGTTTTATTGCACACGTAACATTTGAATGGTCGTTCGTTTCCGTGCGTCAATTGGTGTATCTTCAGTTCACCGGACCGTTTTAATATTTTATTGCACACGTAACATTTGAATGGTTGTTCGTTTCCATGTATCAATTGGTGGCTCTTCAAATCGTTGGACCGTCTGAACGCTTTATTGCATACCGTACATATGTAATTTTTTTCATCGGTATGTATCATCTTATGGCGTTTCAGAGTGCCTGAATATCCGAATTGCTGATCGCATACTTCACATTTGTACCGTTTTTCGTTTGCTTTCCCGTCATCAGATACAGTTCTTATTTCGTCTTCTTGCATTTCCTCATCTGCTTGTATTGCCTCATCGCCTTCATTTGATACCTGAAATAACCCAATATGATTTGCTTATATACTTGATTATTATTTTTCTGTGAATTTTGAGCAGCAATAATTGAGGCATTGTGCCAATTCACTTCTATGTTCTAAAAATAGCTCAGTGAATTACAATAATAATTTGGAAAAAGTATTAGTTGTGCTATATTGTAACTATCAATTTGAGACAAAAGGATTAATAAATTGGTGCAATAAAAATGATTTGGCGATTTAATGCACAAACTTTTTGTGTTTCGCTTTTGGTTGCGCAGGAAATGATCGCAAAACATCGTTTAGACGTAACAGAGAAATAGATATGAATACTTTTAATTTTTCTTCATACGACGCAGCTATTTTTGTCTTTAGCGTAGATTAAAATTTTGTAAATATTTAATTTCTATACTGAAAGCAATATCTTATTTACATACCGTTATTTGCGCGACGTATAATGGCAAAACGAGCACTACTGAATAGTATGAAAGATACATAATCGAGAAGTGATGAGATGTGGAAATAGTCGAATTCTTTTTGGAAAATTTTTTTAGCAGACAACCAATGTAATGAAGTGATATTTGTCGTATAAACTGAGGGAGCCGTTTTTATGCATTCCGGGAAGCCGTATGATCTATGACCAAATGTAATCACAAAGCTCCAGTCTTTTCGCATAATAATTTTCACTCCACTCTAAAATTTTTTGTTAGTTACACTGAATAATAATAGTTTCATGCAAATGCGATTATAACTGGCAGCATTGTTCAGAATTGTCACCAAATCTCTTCAATTCCGAGTAGAATGAAATCATTCGAAGAATGATTTCACAATAATGCAATGTATAATTATCACCAAAAAAACGATAAAGCATTGCTATTAAAATAATTTGGAGTTCGAAACTATTTTGAAACTGTTAACATTCAAAATATTTGCTATTAGGATTTTTAAGCATTATTCGTATAAATCATCAACGCCAACAAATTTCCAAGGCTTTCAGTAAGCCATTGTTTTAAATGTAATCGATCTTTTAATTTCTGTTATCATTGATTTTTGAATAACCGAAACAAATATTGTATGCTTTTATTGAAAGTAATTGTTTTAAATATATTATTGTGTATTCTCTTCGAATGATTTCATTCTATTCCGAGTTGAAAGGATTTGATGACAATTCTGAACAATGCTGCCAGTTATAATCACATTTGCATGAAACTATTATTATTCAGTTTAACCAACAAAAAATTTTAGAGGAGTGAAAAATATTATGCGAAAGGCTGGGGTTTTGTGATTACATTTGGTTATAAATCATACACGGCTTACCGGAATGCATAAAAAACGGCACTCTCAGTTAATATGGCAAATATCACTTCATTAGATTGGTTGTCTGCTGAAAATATTTTCCAAAAAGAATATGACTGTTTGAAATGATGGAATGTGAAATTCTTCAATGACTCCTCAAAAAATGTTTGTTAAAATGTATGAATGAAAATTTTTAGCAGGTAACGAAGTTAACGAAATAACACCTATTGCATCAACAGAGAGGATCGTTTTTGTGCATTCCGGTAAACCTAAAATCTATGAGCAAGCATAGTCACAAGTCTCTAATCTTTTTGCACAGTAATTTTGACTTCACTACATTCTGAAATTTTTTGTTATAGTTTCAAGCACATGTAAATGCGATTATAACCGGCAGCATAGTAACCGAACCTTTTCAACTCGGAATAGAATGAAATCATTTAAGGAGTATGTTACAATAATCCAATAGGTAATGATCAACCAAGGAACAACTCTTATAAAAAAAGAATTTAAAGTTTGAAATCATTAAAATTGGAATTATTAAACTTTTTAAGCATTCATTGCACGAACCGTTAGCATCAGCAAACAAATTTTCAGGTCGTTCGATATTCCATCGCTTTAAATTTATATTATGATGATAATGTTAAATGACTATTTGAACAGATGCTATCATTAATTAAATTGTTGCCAACATCCATTCACAAACAATTTCTCCATCAATTTATATTACTTTTTCTGAATCATGCACCATTAAAAATATCACTTACATCATAAACAAATCATAAATTAAACTGCTTAAGTTCTTGAAACAAAAATAATCTGAACACCTGCAAACAAATAAATCTTTATTATCATCAGATAAATAAAAATTTTTAAATTGCGTTTCTCACATTATAAGCAATTCTCACCATTGTTACTGAGAAAAACTCAATGCAATCCTCTATGTAACATTTGCTACTAAATGAATTGAAAATTTATTCGGAGAGAGGAGTTTATAGATACAGCTTATCACAGTGAAAGGAATAGAAATTAAATAACTAACAAAAGCGAATGTTTTCAAATGCAAAGCAGATATGGAAGTCAATATTCTATGAACAAATTTTCCATGAAATCAGGAAAACTATGCTCAATTACTCGTTCAATGAAAACTTTCGTATTTGATTTCAATTTTCACAAAAACGCAAGAATAATAATTCCATTTTCAAATAATCATAATTTTCTCACTGCACTACTTAAATGACTAGACGATAGCATAAAATTGTAATAAAAAAAACGACAGATTAAGATTAAAAAAAGAACTTTTTAAGCCATCGAAACCCCTGATTATCATATGAAGAGATAAAACTTATTATCACTTTCTCTTTAGAGAAACACTGCGTGCAATGAATTCCAGAAATCGTCACCTTACGATGCTTCCAATGCTACTCTCTCACGTCTCTCTTCTAAAATTAGTTTTGATTGCAGCGAAAGCACATAATAATAAGCAATATTAATGACACAGAAGAGAATAACTAACTCAGCCAACGCTATAGCAACACCCACAACGATAACTAAGTCCTCATTTGTAGCTCCTGTATCACTTCACATGACCTAAATTTTTTTTAGTTTCTTTTTACACCCACTACAAGAGCTAACATTTAAGAGAACAGCAACCACCGAAAACCAATTAAGCTCCTCTTAACTGAATAAATAATTTAGGTCTATGGACTAAACAATTTATAAGGAATCCAAGACTTAAAGTGAAATAAAATCAAAACTTCATTTCATCGCTTTCCTAGTCAACTAAACGTACCAGCTGGTAAAGTATGATCAAAAACTTTTAAACAATTATATGTACATGTAAGAACATATTCTACCATGATGTGCTCCAATAATTGCATTTGCTACTAATTAATATTAGTTCCAATATTGTCTACATCGTTAAAAGTTTTCCTTGCTTTACTCAACCAATCACCACAAAATGATTTTTTAGTACACTGTTAAAAGTCTTCAAGTAGCGGTGTCATAATCAGTTAATAAAGAGACTTACTTATTTTCAAAGGTGTCTTCACAGGCAACGGCACCGATGGGACTTCCGGCAAATTAAGCTCGCCTTCCTCTCCTATTAATTGTGCAAATTCCTTTTCTACTTCTTCCAAATCATCTTCACCAAGTTTACCACAGAGCATGGTCGATATTTCCTGCAAAAACATTGCTAAACAATTAAACATACATTTTAAACACATATTTGCAACTTAGTATTTAAACATGAAGTAAAAACGGAACAATGAAAGTTTTCTACCATAAAAGGAATCGACTTACTTCCTGAAACTCAGCTGCCTCCTTTGTCTCATCCATAATTCGCTCGATATCATCAACTGAAATCATCTGAAAAAAAAAGCATTTTATCACCAGTGAACCACAAACAAAGGAGATTATTGAAGTTAAAAATTTTCTAGTACACCGTTGAAAGTCTTCAAATAGCGATGAAATGGAATAAGAATTAATTTAAGTAAAATAAAACCACCGCATCAAACTGTTCAATAATGGGTGTAAATTATTTAACTTCTAAGAACTTCAAACTCCAATATTTGAACTTCTGGATATATTCCATTAAACAAATATAAATTCAAATACTTGAAAGTTCGAGAATTTTTGCCAAATCTATTCAGTTTTTATAAATGTGAAAATACATATATGAGAGTTCTCGATAATCTCAATATAATTCAATATCAAAATAGCTATCCACAAATTCAAAGAATGTTTGAATTATTTAATTACCTGATTCATTCGTTTCAAAACTTCATTACCATTCTTCAATTGTTCCACCACTTTCTGCTCGATGACGGCAAATTCCAAGTCATTCACCTTTAATAGTTCCTCCATTTTTAGGTACCGTTGAAAAATTAATGTATATTCATCTGCCTCTACATACTAACAAGACTGCAAAGTCCTAGCAAATATCAAAACATTTGAAAAACAAATACCATTCTTTCAATCTTATCCAGCTGATGCAACATTTTTTCACTCACTGATTCTTGATATCGCTTCCTCTTTAAAATTAATAAGGCACGACTGAAAAAGAGACCAGAAATTTCTCAAGAAGTAAATTAATTTAATAGAAATAGCAGCAACGAACGGGCTGGTTTTCAGGATGATGCTATGCCTGAGTTCATAATAATGATAAAACATGTATTTCTGAGCGAGCATAGAAAATTGCGGTCAGTTCCCTCAGCAAAAATAAATTTAATATAACTATTCTATAAGTACGACTGCCCGGCTTACTGTGCAAATTAAGAACGTGATACCGGAAGTTAAACAAACAAATAAAAAATTTCATTGCGTAGGGAAGGAATAATTGGAGTGTAGTTTTAAATTACGGAAGAATAACAAAGAATAGATGAAAAGTTTACTCCTTTTTGTTGGCTTTTATCAACTGCCTCGCCAGCTCTTTCTCGCGTTCCATTTGTTTTTCACTTTTCTTTATATATTGTTTCATCTTGTCTCTTTGACCTTTTAACTGCTACAAATTATATTTTTGCTTTTAGGAAGAAATAATAATAATAGCGAGTTTTCTCACCTATTTTACTCGTTTACTCTAGATATTTTGTTTTGATGAATAGTCAGAAAATGGAACGGTTTCCCCCGAACTGTTATTGCTTCGAAAATTGATAATAGGACTCAAAAAATGGAATACAATACCCGACCTGATCATACATGCTTATGTATGAAAATATGCAGATTCAGACATGAAAAAGATATTTATATCTGAATCTGCATGTTTTCACACATAAACATGAGTGAGTATCTAATCCTCATTTCTAGACCAACAAAAACATTAAAGTTGTTAACCAAAATGGCTTGATCCTGCTTAGATACCGGTGTGAGAACTTCCTGTTGCTTCCTGAATAAATTACCCATTGTAAGTTCAGATTAATCTCGATGATTTACTTTACCAAATTTCACATATATAACCTGAAATAAGAGATATACATAACTGGATATAAGCAATCTAAAATAAAACCGTCAGAAAAGAACGAAAAGATGGACAAACAACTCAATCTCATTAACTGTTCGATCTCACTATAATAAATCAGTCAGGTTTAGTATTTCGTAGTAATATAACGTTCTTTAAACAAGTATGATATTGCAATATTGCTTAGATACCAATATACAAATCTCTTTAAGTTGCAAACCTATCTATCCATCTTGCAGATCAGATTTCATCATCATGATTACGCTTCAAATTGATATGGTAAATGTGAACATATCTCAACATTAGAATCAATCTCATTCACTGTAAGCTTATTATAAATCAGATTACGTCATTTATCTTTCAGCGCCAAAAAACAAAACCTCACCATTTTATTGTCACTGCCTCGACTCACCAAAACGAAACGTTTGTGCCAATGCCGTGGTCAAATTACGCTATCAAACCTTAGTCATTGCCCTAATAATTTCAAACAACCATTTCAAGAATTAAGCAATGTAATGACACTGTACACCGAAGTATAGCGCTATAAAGTTCGAGCAATGGCTTTATGGAGATTCGCGCCTTCAAACGACCGATGTGTATCATACTATAGAGATTTGCAGAAAAGGTATGAGGCGTCGGTTTTAGTTGAAAATGAATTCATACAGCAACGGGAATTCCAATGTCATAAAATTAAAAAATAAAAGAACAATTAACAAAAACAATAATCAGCTGAGCAGAAGAAATCAATAAATGCAGGCAATGATAATAATATTGTTGAAATGAATAATAATATGCCTCTTTGGCAATGTCTCTGTTTGAGTGTTTCTGCTAACCGTTATTTGTTTAATTATTATGAATAATCTACACCTGCTGCCCCCACGAAAACAATAAAATTTCTGTTTTTTTATAAAATGTATTTCTTCGAAGCAAATATCGATTGGAATATAATCAAACACAAAAAAATGATCGAAAGAGAATTTTCTAAATGATTAGGGTGAGATATATAACAAATATAACAAAAAATGGCTAATCAGTGGGTGATTGTAACAACGAAAAATTAATTTTTTTCTCTTCATCTCCATTTTCGTTTTTTCTCCTCCTGTTTTCTCATATCTCGTCGTCACTAGCCGATATTCTCCAACCACTGTCACCTTTCGTATTTCTGAAACATTTTTTAGCTAATTCGGTGGTTCATTTTATATTTTAGAATTTATATATAATGTAAGTTTATCCGCTCTATTTTCACAATTCTCATCAATACCAATGACTAATCAGTAAGTGGTTGTAACGACGAAAAATTATTTTTCCGCCTGGCAGATACTGCACCATCCCATCAAATTCTGTCCTCCAGGTTTGGCGGTACACTGAAAAGTGGTCCGCAATTACGGATAAGAGTATATGGTAAAAAAGTCATCTTCAAATTATGACGGCAACTACGACTCCAATAATTCAGTTCGAATTTTATTTTGCTTAAACTTTTCGCGACACTTCGCAGTAATGAGAATTAGATCTACATCATCAAGGAACGGAACAACTGATACTTAGAGAAATGAGGCGTTATGGACCCTTCGTGTTCTGATCTTCCAGATGTTACGATTTGATTTTCATAAAAATCCAGTTCGGCTGATGATTTTGAGCTTTCCACTGAGATGCTTGAATCAGCTAAAATTGAAACTTTTTTTAATTGTCAAAAATTGCAAAATTAATTTTACACTCTGTTCTTTTTGCTAATGAAGAACTTCTCAGAATTTTTAACACAATTAGAGCTGCCGATTGTCTTCATGTGACGTATCTGCTGTACAATTAAATATCAAATATTTCGTTTCCGATTTTTCTTGAAATTGTCAATTGCAAAATCATCCAATATTAAAAGATCATCAATGATTTGCACTATCTAATTCTAATTGACCAAATATCAATGTTATTTATCGGTTAACTTGCACTTTTAATCGCTATTAGTACTTCTACATTATCTATGTTAGCCTTTGCATTACAGTTAGCCTTATCACATGTACTTGAAAGTGTGTGACAAATTCTTGTAATTTTCAGCGTGCCACTGATATCAATACATGGCGATGATGCCGTTAATTCAGCGCTTTTCATTGATTCATTATGCTGTTCAGTATCATCTGCCTGCAATGAAAAAATATTGAGAAAATAGTTTTATTAAAATAATTTCAAGATGAAAACATGAAGTAAATTCAACAATTTACTTGAACTTGAGAGAACTCGTCCGTACATGTTGAGAATGTCCTTAAAGTTTTAGTTGGTGAAGAGCAAACAGTACTATCACGAGAAACCGAAGGGTTAAATTTAGTGGCATTGGCATGCATCAATGATTTCAATTCGGTTGCACTTTTCATGAAAATCGAATGAACTGATGTTGTAACCCTAAATAAATTAAGTTTGAAATAAGACTGTTTAACAAACCAACATAACACTGTACTAGCATATAGTTACGTATGAGTTGAATACGTTCGGTGCAGTGAACCTCTATGAGTCAGAAGTATTGTTGATAAGTGGAATCAAATCATCACCGTTAGTTCGGAAAATTTGTGTTAACTGAACAATACGAAATATTTTTTCCCAGGATGTCTTATTTTTCTTCAACATATTTAAAAATCTTCGCTAAAATATTTCACCAAATAATTAGAAGTGACACGTCTAATCAACTTTATTATCAGTTCAGCTGTAAATAAAATCATTTTGGACGGTTCCTAAGAGCTTCAAAAAAACACATACATGTGCTTTTCGCAATCGAATCTACCAATTACCAATGGTTCGATTTCTTTCGGAAAATGGAATAGACCTTCATCAGCTATAAAACCTTGTGGTTCATAATTCATTGGAGTCTCTGGAAGAAGTATGAATTTCACTAGTTGCAGGGATTCACAAGTTGTTTCATATCTTTGATAATTGAGAGCAAGTTGCTTTTTTGTAAATCTATATCCGGTATGGGTGTGCAATATGTTGCTAGATAACGATAGCCCAAGCTGTTATGCTTTAGTCAGTACAAAGCGTGCTTGGCTATTACAGTAATAGAAATACTTGATATTTTCTTGACCGGTCTAGCCCGCTATTAAACCTCAATTACAGTAAAGAATTTAAATATGATTTCATGGAAGATTTATACCAAGCGAATGTATGGCAGTGAGTAAAAAAACTTATTCAAAAATATTACTTTCATCATAATAGGTAAGTTTAAAGATTGTGCAAATGTTCTGTGGTAATGGACCCATAATATTTCCATATGCACTGACACGACGAATCAAATGAAAAAACTGTTTGCGTGCTTGAACAATTCCTGTATATTTAATAGTAGCGACCTTCTCGCCTTTTGTGCTACAAAAAAAAGATAAAAATCTTCTCCATTTTTAGAAGCTTTTCAAAACAACATGAAAACGAGTGGTAAATGAAATAATAAGTGTTAGGTAGTATATTTTTTCCTAATCTATAAGTAGCTTAATACAAAATCTATTTTGGTGTGTAAGGTAGCACTTCCCTTGTAAGGATCATTTCTGGTTGATTTGATTCATAAAAAAATGACATCCGGTGAACTTCCAAGGCTTCATATTCATCTTTTCTATCACGATCAGCAACCATTATGATGAAATCACGCAACTAAAAACTTGAATAAGAATCCCGACTTCACTTTAAAAACTAGATTTAGTTTCAATCAATGAATCTGCATGCTTTGCTGCTCTTCTACTTAAAATTTGACTCTTTCGGAATCCACTTTCAATATCAACTGTCTATTTCGCCGCGAGAAGAGAATGGGAAAGGCAGGGGTTAATGCTAGACTGTGTCCTGAAGAAAAAATGTTAAACTAAAAGCTGCATTTTTAATTTTTAAATAAGATTTCAGATGGTGTGCTCTAGCTTTTGAATAAACTGTAATATTACATCTGAAGAATGAATTTCTAGTTAGCTAAAAGTTCCTTGATTAATAAAACAAAAGCAACGAGATTCATATTTCGCCCAGTGTAATAACATAACACATATCATCCAAAAATGTAAATTCTGCCGGACAAAAAATCCACAAGTCCAGCAGAAAGAATTGTATAACTTAATGGAACTTTTGAAATTAATTAATAAAGGAAACTAAAATTTACATATGCAAATTCAATTGCTTCCATAACACCCTTAAGGCTGTGAACAATATCTTTGCCCTCCGCTTCCGCTCGAACGACATAAAATTTCCATTCTAAAAATTTCAACCAACACTCCACATTGGATGGATAATAAACATAACATAGAGATCATAAAATATGTTATATCACGAATACGGACAATTTGTCCTACTCCACTGAATCCCATCTAACAATTTTCGCTTATTAAAAAAATAAACTATGCATTTTCTCCTCTTATTTGGAAGAAAGGATTCTTTTCGATATGATCAATAAACGATACTAATTTTAGATCATCACCGTCATGATCATCACTTCGTTGTCGCTATGACAAAATCGTATTTTTATTACTGTCTACATTTTTTTCGCCATTTAAATTCTCATCATTATATCAACACTGTTTATGAAACTCTTACTGTTTTACAGAAAGGAATGTTGTGAATCTATATCAAAATAAGATGAAAAAATGCATACTTTCAATCTGGCGTTTCTTGAAGCATTTCGCAGGAAGTAAGTCTCTGGTGTAAAGTATATGCGATGCAGTAATGAATACAACACGCTGTAGAAATGACCGTGATTTCTCGCCAATTGGTTCATCCGGAAATGTTGCTTCCCACTAAAATGAATTATTTATGTAGTTTACCGAAGAGAAACAGCAATTATATTGCATAGAGTGAGCTCATTTCAGGTCATGATCACACTATATACGTAATCCAAGAAAGCTTGCTTCTACGCTCATTCTTGGTAATCATAGTGTGTAAAAAATATTGTCTTACATTTAGGCCTTTTCCCGATCGTTTTTTCTGTACCAGCTCCATCCAGTTCAACCTAGAAATCCTGAAATACAAATCCTAAAAAAATATGCCGAAATATAAATTCAGAAATATTGCACAAGGAAATACAATATATTAAAACACAAATTCTGAAATCAATTCATAAAAACTCAATTCATGAAACGTAAACAATTTTTTTTTATAGCACTATCTGAATGATTTTTCTCTTTTTACTTTCCTATAATTTAATACCACTGTTTTAACCATTTCATCTTAAATTTGCTAATTAATGGAAATCAGTGGCCTAAAATTAATTACTAATCTGCATCTAAATTCATGATCTGCTCACCTCAAAATGAATTACAACAATTTGAAATCAGATGCGTCGCCAATTAAAATGGAATATTACTCGTGAAATAAAACATATTAAGCATATTTTAAAATTAACAATGTATGATTAGCTAGTCATTTAATTTCGATCGAACTAACTTAAACCAAATTTAAGCAATTAATTCGAAACTAAATTTATACTTCAACAGTTCACTCAACTTTCAGCTCGTATTTAATACCCACCACTTCCTACATTAGCCCTTTTATTCGATACGACGTGGCTCCCTACGTGCACATCCATTCCAAATCGAACTTGTTACCATTGTTATCGATCTTATATTTTGCACGTAGTCTCCCATTATAAATGAGATATTGCACGTTTTGCATGTTGAGGGCATTAAGAAACGAAAGAAATGAAATCATTCATACAGATGTAGTTTACGGGAACTCTTCATGTAAGTTATCAGATTCACGTTATTCTCACGGAACTAATGTCCTTTATCGTATTTTAAATTCAAATTTAAAAATTCTTGATGTGAGGGAATTCTCCATGTAAGTTATCAGATTCATGTTTTCTCACAGAACTAATGTCCTTTATCGTATTTTAAATTCAAATTTTAAAATTCTAGACATGAGGAAGTGCTTACTTTGGTAAAATTACTTTTTCATTTGTATGCAAAACTGTTCTGTAGCACTCAATTCATTCTTACTTATTTACTGTTTATTAATTTAATGTTGATTTAATTTATCTTTTTCCTTTTTAATCGATTACTTATTTATTACTGTGTTTAAATTATAAATTCCTATCCTTATTTGGTAACTTGCAGTCTTAAAATTTTTAATCATTTTAGAATATCTCATGCGGTAAGTAAATTCATCAAAAAATATGGATCGGTTTATATCATTCAAGTCATTAGAGAAATATCATTTCACTGATTATTATAATACGCCCTGTTATAATAAATATACTATCGTATACTGCACTTTACAGTATACTAGACATACGATACATTGATGTCAGTATAAGTAATAAAATTTATTTTTCAAATATACATATATATCTTCTAGCAAAAATATGAAATTAACAATCAACAAGTAAGATGTCGTTTTTATCCATCAAGGATGTATTATTTTTCTTCCGGTACAGAAGATATTCTGTATCCGAAATTTTCACTCACATCATCTTCAAGATTATTCCAAAGCTTATTGATAAGTTGACGCGTAATATAATATCCATTAATTCGATCCAACAAATAACCCATGCGATATGCCTAAAAATTTACCAAAAATTTCCCATTATTTGGTGTAAATTTGAAAAGAGAAATATTATTAATTAATAAAATTCGTTGAAAGAAACTTAATTATACGTAAATAATGATATCATATACGTGTCAAATGTATTCATAAATATTATAATACTTATAATTTCATTCAAAAATTCAAAATCAATTTCATCCTAAAGATTTATTCATATTGAAACAATCTTTTTTTTAAACAAAAGAAAAATTGTCGAACAGAGAAATAATGAGAAAGAGTATGGAAAGGAAGAGAGAGAGAGAGAAAAGGGAAGAGGAAGAAAGAGCGACAAATATGATACATTCATAAAATGTTACAGTAATTTTAGGTTTTAATCAAATATATTGATTTAATTTTATCCTAAAATTAATAAGCATTAAAATTTTTCTTTTCTAAAGAGAAGAGGGAGAGAGAGAGAGAGAGGGAGAACGAAATATGAGGAATAAAAGGAAGAAAAATTCATTAGAATAGCCTAAAAATAACAAAAATGGCGAAAAGATTATAAAATGAATTTTCAAATTTTATATTAATTAACCTGTTCGGCAATAACTATATTTATATAAGCATATTGCCAGCGATTCATTACAGCACCTGGTCGTCGTTGTCGAATTTTTTCAATTAAAGCCTAAAAATAATTCAGGTACCATTCTAGAAATTCTATTCTTTTTAAAATCATAACATATTATTATAAAATTTAAAAAATTTTTTATGCTATAAAAATTAATTAATAATAATGCTATTTTAGGAGAAATTAGATTAAGAATTAAATCGATGTGAAGTGATTTGTATATGAATTTATGCAAATTATATACGTTAACAATGATATTATCGCGATCATCTGACACATATGTATATATTTTATTTTATAAAGTTATAAAAATTAACATATATAATTCGGATTAGCTTTTTTTTAATAATTTTAAAATATAAAATAATTTTATTTTACTTTTTTTTTAAAATAATTTAAAAGTACAAAATAATTTTATTTTATAAATTTTATTTTATATTTTATAATTTTTACCTTTGCATTTTACATATTTAATTCTTGATCTATTTTTTTTTGATCTAATTTATCCTAAAATGGTATTACAAAAGAATTTTATTTTATTACTGAAATTTTTACCCTTGTATTTACACATTTAATTCGTGATCTAATTTCTCCTAAAATAGTATTACAAAAGTATTTTATTTGATTATTGAAATTTTTACCTTTATATTTACAGTTTGTAAATTTTTAAGTTGATACATAGCAAAATCTAAGGCAATAAGAACACCTGTACGACCGCGACCTGCATGACAATGTATCAATATTGTATCATCACTAACCTAAATAATTCATAAATTTGCAACACAAAATATATTAATTATTATTCATATTAAATTTGAATTTAATATTAATTGAAACTAAGAAGAAAGATCTTAGTTATCATAATTGTGATAGAGAAAGATCTTAGTTATCATAATTGTGATAGACCGGAAAAGAAATCATTCTTAAACTTTTAAAAATTAACTTATTTATTTTGTAATATATAATAATTATTATAATCAATACTTTCATATCTCTTATTGCTATATATTTAATTTATATTTTAATTAAATTAAAATTTAATATTATTATTAATTAATATATCTTGTAATTGTTACATTAAATGATCTTATTGTTGTTACACATTCTTATAGTTTAATTTATATTTTAATTAAAATAATCTTATAGTTGTTACATAATTAAAGTAATAATAATAATAATCTTATAATTGTTACATAATTAAAGTAATAATAATAATAATCTTATAGTTGTTACATAATTAAAGAAAGAATGAAAATGTATTATTTACCATCAATAAAATTTGTAATAAAATATTAGCAGCTTTAGCTAAAGTATTATGTTTTCCCCATGGTAATGGTAATTGTCCATCAGGCCATCGTAAATAGCATACATGAGTTAGAAAACGATCTTTTTGCGGATTGATCGAATTACAATATCGTATACGTAGTTGTGTTAATCGATAAACATATTCCTTGGAATCATTTGTTTGAATTTTACAATCAGCCTAATATATGTCTTTTTTTTATTTTATTTTTTTCATTTTGTTTACTTGTTTATCTTATTTATTTACTTATTGATTTTATTTATTTGTTTTTATTTATTTACTTATTGATTTTATTTATTTGTTTATTTATTTTATTTATTTATTTATTTTATTTATTTATTTTGTTTGTTTATTTTATTTATTTATTTGTTTTATTTATTTATTTATTTTAATTACTTACTTATTTTACTTATTTAATTAATTCATTTTATTTATTTACTTATACATTTTATTTATTTTATTCATTCATTTATTTTATTTATTTTTATTTATTTACTTATTTATTTTATTTACTTATTTAATTAATTTGTTTTATTTATTTACTTATATATTTCATTTATTTATTTATAATTTGATAAAATGTATTGATTATACAATTATATTGATTACAGTAAGACTTAATTTTCTTAAGTTTATTAGCATTTCTTCTTTCTAACATTCATTCCAAATATATACAAGTTTTCTTCTGTTTTTTCAATTATAATTTTTAGAGTAAAACTTCTATATCATAACGATAAACGAAAAGAAATAAACTGAGTTAGAATATTCCATTTCATCAAGGTAAATAAAGAATATTGATTGAACTAAAATATTCCCATCCGGATTATTCCTTTCTAAATCCGGAATAAAAATTAGCAAGCATTAAAAATTCATTCTAATCTTGCATAATTAATTCACCATCAAAGAGCTATTAATGCAAGTTATTTTGAATGGCATGAAATAATATATTTTGCCATTAATAATGGGCCAATATTGTATTGTTTCCTGATTTTTCTGATATACATCCGGATAAAAACGTTCCTCATACGGATAATTCAATGATATTATTGCTTTTACATTTTCCTAAAACACTTTTAATTTAGGATAAATTCAATAATTTTGACTGGAAAAAAAAATCTTTTTATTCCGGAAATTTCAAATATAATATTTTGAAATTAATTAATTCCAAAAAATTAAAAGTTTTCATTCTAACCTTTTTCATTCGAAATATTTTAGACCTTTCAAATAAACCTTTTGAAATTGAATAATTTAAGATTTCAAATTTTCTTTTCTTTTTTTTTGATAGAAATAAAACAATGCAATATTTAAGCGCAAGTATGAATTGCACGTAATCTTGTAATTTGAATAAAATATATTTAATTATACTAATTAAATTGTTAAATTTACCTGCCAAACAAGCGTCCAAAAATCATAAACCGTAATTAGATTAGGCCCTTCACATGCAAGATATATCCGACCATCGTCACGTATAATACGTTGCGCATTTACCTGTTAGCATAAATCTGCTCAATTTTTGTTTTAGAATTATTTGTTAAATTTTTGAAAGCTTACTAATTTGTTTAATGGAAATTTTTTTCTTGCAAATTTTTGAAAGAAATTTTATTATTTTATTTTTGGCTTCCTCATTTTATCAATTAGGAAGAAATTGAATAATTCATTATTTTCAACTAATAATGAAACTTTTTGATAAAAGATATTTATTATCTTTGATAAGAAATAATTCTCCTTAATATGTTTGTTTATATTTGTTACTATAAAAGTTTTACATATTCAAATATTAGTTTCTACTTATTCAAATTTATAGTATATGTCATTTTTTTGAGTTTTGATTTTTCATTCATAATTATATTTTACTTAAAACGTATGTTATCACATTAATCAATATGATATTACGATATATATACATATACGTATAAATTTATTATTGTTAGTACAATATATGTATATACTAAATATCAGTAAAACGGGAAACATTTTCCATAATCTGATCATTTTCCGTTATTTGATCAGGAATGAAATATTTTCAGGTTATCCTTATCCGAGCAAAGCAAAAAATTTATCAGTCGTCCAAAAAAAAGTATTTTCTGTTATTTGTTAATTAACTTAAGTGTGATATCTCTTCGTAATTTATTATCCGATTAAAGGAATAATATCCGATATTATCATACGTTAAAAGCTTTACTATTATAAATGCTTTATATATTATTATTATTAGATTTTACTTTACTTTAATATTATACTTTACTATTGTTTTACTTTAATACCATTATTTCATCACTTTATTTACTTTACTGTTATATCCGAATACTTTAATTTATTTATATATTATTTATCTTTACTATTATACTTTATAATTTATAATACTTTACTATTATTTATTAGCTAACGAAAGAGAAAAAATTTTACATAATATATTCCTCTAAATGTATTATTCGATTAAAATATGATATTATCATACTTTTAATTTTCGTGATTTATTTGCACTAATTAGATGTTGAATAAATGTGGAAGCGCTGTGATTATCATAATGAATAGATGATAACCAATCATTTGTAATAAATTCCAATATCTCAAATTCTTTGCACAATGATTGATAAGCATCCGATATTGAAAATCGTGTTAGAAACCAATGTCCTACCTGTTATTGCAATTGTAATGATAGATAAATTATTATTGAACTATTCCAATGATATTTTTCAAACCATTAATTGAAAAGAAAAATAATCAATTAGCAATTGAATTAACCGTAATAACACAATCACCTATTAGATAAATGTAAAAGATTAAATTTTTGAGTAAATATTGTTTCATGTAATAACTGAATAATTTCATTATGAATATCACCTTCATATCTTTGTGAATAATTGAAGTTCTTGTTTTTTGGTTTTCCAATCTACTTGATTCAATTTCATTTTCAACAATATTTAATGATTGTTTGCTGAAGAATACACAGAAAGTGAAATTTGAAAAATTCGGCAAACTATTTGAAAATTTCAAAATTCAAACAAAGGTATTTGTCGCACAAAGATATTTTAAAATATCGTTATCCCGAAATATATGAGTAAACTTGAAACTTGAAACAACTGTAAACGCAACACCTTTCCAACTTCTCCATCATTATCTTTTTATTGGAGAGAAAGTATAAAATCAAATCAATCAACCGCACAGCTTGATTCACTCGTGAACAAATTAATTTAAATCAAGCTCCTCATGCTTTTTGTATTTTCATTATAGCATCTTTTTTTTATAAATTTTATGCAATCATTAACTCATTCCTGGGTCATGAGTGACAGTATGGAACCCTGAATTATGTTATTAAGTTCTAAGAGGAAATATATTTTTGAAATATTTGTAATGGGTTTCATAGTTGGAAGTATTCTTTACACTAATATTGGTGATGCCAACGCGAAGAATCAAAAAATCATCATACTAATGAATTCTACATTTTTTCTTTGTTCAAGAGTTTTGTTGAATGACGAAATTATAGAGTGAGCAGTTATAATTACGCATGAAATCTTATTGCTATCGAGAAAACAAACAGGAAAATGAATTTTTACTCGTTATTTATAGTAAGATGAACGCAATATTTAATATACAAGAAAAATTTGTTTATATCAATTAGAGCCAATTTAATAAAAACATTCAAAAAAATGGCACTATAGCGCATGCAGGGAATGCCACTATTTTAAAGTCGAAGCTTTAAAAATACCTTGCTTATTTTCTTTAGAAAAGCTAAATAGGGCAAAATCTGATTAGCCACAGAAAAGATCTACCTTATATTCGTGCAAACAAGAACAAACCAGGTCAACCAAAAAGTTATCTTATCCTTATTAAGTTTTCTGATCAAATCAAACTAACACTGCCACTTTATGAACTGATCGTATACCGCGCATGTAAAAAAATCAGCTAAATTAAACAATGGTCTGTTCTTGAAAAATGCAAGAGACTAGCATGAACAAATTTTATGCAACATAATCCAATGGTCGGTTAAAGCCACCTTTCCTGTTCATATATTGTCGATATCGTCGCGGTTTATTAATTGCAACAACGCCATCAACATTACCCGGTACCTAAAATTACTCTGCCTTAAATAACGCTTTGAAATTTCCACGTAGTTCACATTTTTTTAAGGCGATTAATAAAAACACAGGGCTTACAATGCCGCAATTCAAAACCGGTGAGTATCCAAAGAGGAATTATATCTCAGCTCAATTTTCGGCTACTATCCTAAAATCTGCGCGAATTCTTTCATTAATTAACAATTTCTAAAAATAATTCGATGAACTATAATTAAAAAAACAATGTATACTTTTTTGTTCTTAGTCGTGTCAAAACCTGCAAAGCCCATCAGCTTGAGCATGTCTTTGTCAAGTCCTTTCAAAGAATCAACACCAACTGAAAACATCAATAAAAGCAAAAAAGAAGAAAAATCCCCCCAAATAATCAAAGAAGATCATTGTTATATCAATGGAAAATGCATTATACAACTTGATAGTTGGTAACATGAAGTCTTTTTCGATTGATTGACGCTGCACATAACATATCCTACTTGATAAATACTTACCATCTTTCGTTTGTTTTTCCTTTTCTCGATCCCTAAAAGGAAGAGTAGTGTAATCCAAGAATTTCTTTGAATTTCGTTTCAGCAGAATTGAAAAGAACGAAACAAGATTTGAATTATACTTTGTAATTCTTAATAATTTAATAGAGTAAAAAAGCACTAATCTTTTTGGAGATCAAACAAAAATCCCTAGTATTTTCGAAGTATTTCGAAGTTCTTCAGTATAGCCAACTAAATGATGGAATGGAAATTTAAGCACAAAGTAGGTAAGTACTCTTTACCATACTCTATTGATAAGGACAAGATGACGAAGAATTCAGGAGCTCTATGAAAATTTGGTTAAGTAACCTTCGTGATCTCTCCTCATTGTCATGTCGTCTTCTTTCATCCAATCGCTCACGACTTTTACTTCGGCTTCTTCTACGATCTAAAGGACTTCGTGACCGACGACGTTCCTGTAAACAAAATGTTATAATTACGATTTTTATTAGGATAATTTGCAATATAACCGTTGAAAATTCTAAAATAAACATTTAAATTTTCCTTTTTCGAACAAACTTAGATGTGTTTTGTTATGGAAGTATTTTTAATACTACAAAAAAATTAGTTAAATTCCAAAACTTGTATACTTGGCTACGGCGACGTGAACGATCTTTCTCAATTGTCCGTGTCCGGCCAGTAGAACGTGAACGTGACCTACGTCGTCTCTCACGTTCCCTGTCTGCAAAAGAGTTGGTGTTTCACTGAAGGTTGTAGAAATTAAAAAGTATGAAAGTAAAATATCATGCAATTATGTTGAAGACAAAATTACAATAAAGCAATTTGATTTTCATAGGATTAAATCGGATAAAAACTATACAACGCAAATCATGTATTGGTTATTTAACAAAAATATAATGACTATTTGAAATGAGATCTATTAGCTGGATGATAAAACATAATTGATAGTTATCTTTTATATGCTTGTTTCAAAAGAGAAAAAAAATCAATTATCTCAAACTAAATGTTCAACCTGGGATACACCGATAGGTGCTATCAATAATTCCTGATAATGAATGGTGGATTTAAGGTAAACAAAAAATGCTCACCTCTACTTCGGCTTCGTTCTCGTACCATTTCTGCGAATTTCCTAATGAATTTGTTGTAACAATGTGAATTAACTTCTCAAATAGCTAACTCGAAGAAAAAACGAAAAAACAAAAACACAATTGTTGCCAATGATCAAATCATAGAAAGTGAAACTCTCGAAAAATTTCAACAAAATGGGATAAAAGCTTTGCATAAAGCGAATCTTTCTAAGATATAAACTTTCTAGAGAAGCGCTGTTAGTAAATGGTCGAGAATTATGATTAGTCATAATTGTGATTGTGGTAATAATTTATCGTGGTAAGATAACGATAAGGGTGAGTGGTAATATCATATTAGAAATAACGTTGTTAAGCTGCTCAAAAACGTGTTTGTATTTCTCATACATGCCATGTTGAGCTTAGATAGAATGTTAAAAGTAACTTTACGAAGTTACATAAGTCAAATTTGTTTAGATGTAATTATATAATACTCATTATAGCATAACTGTCTTTTCTTTTTATTAATTAACTTTTGTCTGAATTTGGATAAATTAATTATTCGTTTTTTAAAAAATCTATTGAGAGGTTTTAAAATTTTCAGAATTGGCACATGTTAATGTGGATGATGATGGTCGCTGTATCAATCGCACCCTGAAAAAAAACGTGAAGTCGTCCATGGAAAAATGGGTTGTGTAACTAAACGAAGAAATACAGGGACAAGTCGGCGTAATGTAAGTTTACATAAAAATCGTTTTCCTAGTTTTTCTTTGTTGTTTCTGTGAATAATATTAATGTCTAATACCTTAGAATCAATCAAATTGAATTACCTATGGACTGGCAGCATTTTTAGCAGAAGTTTAATTAAACAGAATTGTCGAAGCCTATTTTGTAAATAGTTTACAAGCACTTAATTTCATATGCTTAGTTTGGATGGTTATTGTTACCTACAGATGTTCTCAGTGGTGCCCAATTTATTTTGGAACGAAAATTGTATTATCAAAACTGGAAAAAATAATTCGTTTTTTTTTTTGTATTTGCGATGAGTAAAACATTAATTAAAAAATGCGAGCTAAAAAATAAAGCATTAATTAAAAAATGCGAATTAAAAAATTTAAAATGTGAACAATTTGAACTTAGTTATAATTTTATTTGTGAAAATATGAGAACTTGCTATATTTCTTGCTAAATTTACTTGCTAACATATGTGTAATATTACTGCAGTTATAAAAAGTAATTCCATTTATATTTTTGAAGTTTAAAAGTTTGATTCATCTACTGAACTACAAATTTTTTTCATACTTCAGATTTCAAATGAATGTGAAATACCTGATGAAATTGATTTTGATGCGGCGTGGAAAGTGTATATGCTCAATAAATCTGCGTGCCTTCTTCATTATGTTCCTAATCCAAAGTAAGACCAATTCATTTCTTATTTTTATTTGCTTTTGTTTACCACTTACTCTATGAATAATACGAAAAATTATTTGAAAAATACAGTAAATGATGGATCTTTTTTTCTTTGAATATTATTTGCAGAACCAAAAATTGCCGTGATAATCCATATTGTTTGGGCCGGTTGGGCCTGGAAAAATGGGACAAATTACTAGGTTGTGTCAAAAATGAAAATAAAACAAACACTGATTTGGATCGACGTGATATCGCGAAGATGCCATGTGGTTTGGTGAATCTCGGAAATTCATGTTATGTGAACAGCTTTCTGCAGGTTTTCGATTTTCTATGGTTATTTGCAAGCAGATACATTTTTCATTGAAAATTTAGGGAAGGAAGACGAAAGAGAATTTATGAATTGTCATCATTGCCTATAATTTCGTAATTTCTAGATATTTTTCAATGACCCTGTTTTCCGCAAATGCATTTATGACTGGCGCCCCGTTGCTAATTTTGTCAAACCCGAAGGAGAAAAAATAAATATTGAGGAGTTGATGCATTGTATACAAAAATTGTTTATAACCTTGCAAATTACGCCGTATGTAAGTTCTTAATTTTACTTCCCAGCCTTATCAGATTTCATCGGATGCAAAATTTGCTGTCGAATTTCAAAACTTTGCACTGATTTCATAGGAAAATCATACAAGATTCAAGTTCAAAATTTTATCAAAAATTTTTTCAATATATTAGTTATCGTGAAAAATATATCTTATCTGCCATTATTACCTTAGTTTCCTTTCATCACCATATCATCTACAATTTTTTGTTTTTTTTCAAAGTATTTTAGGAAGATACCAGCGCTGAAGGATTGGTTAAGCTGCTTCAGCTGGATGGCAATCAACATGATGCCTTAGAATTTCAAATACTTTTCTTTGGCAAACTTGAAAAATTACTCAGTTATCACGTTGAGTGGCATGGAGTACGCGAAACTATTCTCAAAAGATTTAAGGTAGAATCAATGAATTTAAATACAACGCATAAATTTTTTTAACATGTTGATAATATCCATGTTAGGTTTTCTGAAGCTTTAACTCTTAAGAAATTAAAAAATTTTGAGCTGTTTTGCAGGGCGTTATAACGCAAACGATTTCTTGCAAATGTGGACGTCGTAGTGTTACGGAATTGCCATTCAACCCATTTTATTTAAGTATTGAAAAAGCTAGGTCGTTATCAAAGGCACTGGAATATTATTTTCTTCCAGAAGAGTAAATTTTATCTTTCGTTTCAATTTGTAAAATTTAATCCCTATGAAATATTTCATTATTCAGGACAGCTTTTCTGGCAGTAGTCGCACAAATACGTAGCTAATATGAGAGTTTTAAAGTTTTAGAAAAAGCTTAATTTTGACAATTTGTCACTCATCGAAAGTTCGGTCTATTCATGTTTCGTACTTGATGCTTAGCAGTTTTTATTTGATTCCTCACTTGATGTTTTTTTATTTCAAATTATTTCATTTTGCTCTAGCCTCATCTGTTGATACTATGTTAGCATGTGATATGGAGCTGGAATTGTTAAATGGAAAACAACCAAAAAAAAATTAATTTATTATTTTAGGAAACTACTCGATTGAAATACATGGCTTTTTCAGGTTGCCTGACTACAAATGCAGCGAATGCGGACAAACTGGTTCTGCACAAAATCGTCTTGCAATTAAGGAACCTCCACCTGTACTGACGATACAACTTAATCGATTTACATATGATGCGTACGTTTAATGACTAGTCTTTTATTCCTGTATTTTTAGATAAGTTTTCAACAAATTTCAAATTTTTCAATATTCAAGTTTTTTAAAATTATAGCGTGGGACACAAAAAGAAGATTCATTCACCGCTACAATATCCAAGAATTTTACAATTGGGTGGTGTGAAGTATGACATTTGTGCTGTAATGATACATGAAGGTCCAAACGCTGATTGCGGACATTACTACGATTTAATAAGGCATCCAGGCACTAAGCAGTGGTTCACTTATAATGATGAGGTATTGTTTTGCAATGTTTTCTTGCACCATAATATGAAACGATAATCATTAGCTTACTAGTGTAAGCTAATGATTGAAGTATATGATAAAACAAGTCAAGTGAAGATACTGGGTAGAAAGAAACATTTTGTTTTAGTTGTTAAAACAATTAATTAAGAATATACAGAAATAATGAATGAAATGCATGTTTAGGTTGTAAAACCATCATCCACTCCTGGTGTATGTGTCGAAAAAGAACGAACATCAAAAGTTACTGCCGATATGAAAGGTTGCTATGCTTTGGTTTACCGTCGAGAAAATGAGGAGAATTCAGCTATTCCTGCTGTTCCGGAAGATTTGTTGGGTAATATCGCAAATAAGGTATGAACAAAAAATCTCAAGCTTGTTGCCTTTTTTGTCACTTTAACAGTTTATGTATATTTTTTTCATGACAACTCTCTAAATTTATTCATGCCGTCCGCCACATTTTAGTGAAAAATAATATAGTATGAAGGATTATTAGGATCTCTTTCATAGTTGTCTTCCAAAGCTCTGAAGGAATTTTCTTTTTGATCCATAATGACGACAGAATTGTGATCTCAGAAATCACTGTTAAAAAATATGGATTAAATTAACTAGTTCAAGTTACATTTTGGATTTACAGCTGGAAGAAGAGTTCATTGCTCAAACCAGTGCAACTACAGAGATGACCCTCAGACTCAAGAACACTGTCGAAGATTATCACAAACGTCTTACGGATACATTCGATAAGTTGGAGGTCTTGTGAATTTATTCAAAAGTCAGATTCAAAATACAATCCCTCTTCCTCTCATGCTTTTTGAATTTAGTTTCAGAATCTTTTTCCAAGGGCGAAATTCTATTTTGAATTTGCTTCAAAAAATAGGCGAAATTAAGAAAAAGATGGGTATCGAAAAAAGGAGGAAATGATGGAGAAAAGAGGACGGTAGGAATTGCTAGTACTGGACGCAGTTTAGAAGTGGTGGTCTAAGCGATTTCTGACCGAATATGGTTCAAGGTTAAATTTCAGGTAAAGAAAAGCGAAGAAATCTTGAAAAATCCGGATGACATTGTATTTATACCTACTGAATTGTTTAGCACTGTTCTGTCACATGAATTCAGCAAGATGGTGGAAAACAATGATGAGGTGAAGGATTTCAAAACTTCTAACATTTCTTCTTGTACGCACTAATTTGCCAGAAATAATTTTATGCCGAGGCTATGCTTAGAAATTATATGCTTCCTTTTTATTTGATTTTTTGTTATATTATTTTATTATTTTTTTGCTTTTTTGACGAATTTGATCAATACTTGTTGGTATTAACTGAGTTTTGCTTTCTTAACTGTCATTTATACTGGAAAACATTGTGATATTAATTAGGCTATTAAAAAGCAATGTGTTGGAAATCCATGTTTCACAGTATATTATTTGAATGCGAAGTAAGATTTACTTTAGGTTTTTAAGAATGTCGCGAATAGTACTCGAAATGCTGCGGTCATTAAATCATTGAGCTGTAAAAATGCAAATGAGGTTTGTTGACATTTGTGCGCCAAAGTTTTGCAGCAATTCTTGCTGTGTTGTGAAAATATTTTCTTCGTAACATTTAGTATGTCGGAAATTACGTGTCACATATTTGTCATTTACATGTGATTTGCATGCCCTCTCGTTTCTAAAAGCGACATCGCTTCAATTCCTGATTTGAATGGTATAAAATAATTAAATGACAGATGCATAGTCGTCTTTTACCTTTTATTCTCAATTTTTTTAAAGATGTGCGTGAAATAATTTTGCGTTATTTTAGAATCGATCTAAATTATCTTTCTCTTTGTGTGCGCATAATCGTGTATCACTTGGCAGTGTACGAAGTGGTGCAGTGAAGGCTGTAATGAAAAATGCAGCAAGCAATTTTTTGACATCTTACGGTGTCAAATTTGTTGATTTGAAGACAGGGTTTGTATTTTGATGAGGATCTTTTTTTTTTCAAAAAAACCAAAATCTTTTCGAACTGCTATCCGGAAATTGTTTAAGGTCGGACATTTGCTTGGAATGTGTAAAAGCACTAAAAGCGCGGAATGAATTTGTCAAAAAAGTTCAGTTAAAAGAAAGATTAGTAAAGCAGTTATTGCGAGAGAAATCGAAAAGGTATAATAATTTTTCTTTTAAATTTGTTCAATCCTCCTTTTTTACCAATCTTATGGTGATTAACGGATATATACATTATGTTTAGTTTTCTGGCAAAAAAAATTTCAAGTAAATGCACATTATATGTTATGGTGTTGTTGGATTACAACTGGTAAGGGATAAAATAAGATAGAATGGACAAGGCAACTAGCACAAAATGGACCACATATGCAAACATTCCTTTGAAAGTTCGCATGGTTCGCATGATTTTTTCAGAAAATAATTGTTAATAATAAACGAAGTTGTTCGGATATTTTTGCTATCTGTCGCTACTAGTTTGATTTTATTGCTAAATTGAAGAATTTTGCAGGTATTATCATTCTGAAAATTGTTTTTGGGTATCGGTACGTTGTTTATCGCAGTATCGACAACTGGCCTTACGTGCGCACGAACAGTCCATGAAATCATATGCAGAAGTCACAGAATTAAATTATTTGTGGCCATTTAAACGATTCGGGAAGGTGAGATATTTGTCACTGATTGAAACGCCTAAGGAATTTTGCACAACATTTCAAAACATTGCAGCAAGAATCAGTAAGAGACTGTGGTCCTTCAACATCCGAAGTTTCGCAAAGGCTTTCACTGGAAACTGGATCTGGAAAAACGGTTGATGAATTTGGTTTGCCAGATGTAAGAGAATTTTCCGATTATATTCAAGCTTTTATTTCTTGCCCTAATTTAGTACTCCCTTCTATAGGTAAATAAGGAAGTAATATGTGAATAGATCGGGAAGAGTATTAACATGAAGTTATTGCTTGACAGGTTTTTTCTCTTCAGGATTTTGGTCCCGTAACTTTCTCGAGTAATAGTGGTGATTCTTCAGAAATTGCAATTAATGGTAGCTGTAATGAGGTATTTTGTTTAAATCTGATAAAGGATTTCAGTGCTTTATAACTCTGACCGAATATTGGTTTTGTTGAGCTCTTATGGCTTTATCTATCGGTTTAGATATAGAAAATAAAATTTTTTCGGTCACGAGCAATGTTGATCACGCTTTGTAAAATAATCTGCCTTAATACTTTAAACAAATAATTTCTTCACGAACACAATTACCACCGCCTTATCGATTTTTTTTTCACAGAAGAATTCGTCAGCAGCTGGTGATGCATCAGCGCAAAGTGCTTTTGTGGATGGAAAACGAGGTAATCGGAAACGGACAGTCATATATTGTAAGGATGAGGTGAAGTAATTTTTTCTATCACATGAGCGATCTGCCGAGAATTTTTCATTTCAAATAATTGTATGACGTTGATTGCACACTATCAACTTTTTCTGCATAGTTGTCCTGTGATAAATGTTCACCGTTTGTTGCTATAATTCTAATTTCTTATTCTAAGAATAAGAGGAAATATGAAGGATTCACAAATAGATTACGGGGTTCATTTTATACATTGTCTTTTCCGTGAAGTGTGAAATTTTCTTCTATAATCCAATCAGTATTCCCCTAATATTAAAGACTTAAAGAAAAAGTTAAGGAAAAGCTGAATGTTGAATAAATTGTTTGCTTTGAATTCGTTAGCAGTTCTACAGCTAGTAATTGCATCTCATTCATTTCAGATTGATGATTCCATCGTGGAAAAATGTACTGATAGTGATCAGATTTCAGTAGTGGATGATTTGGAGTCCTGCAAAAAACAAAAACGTAAGTGACTAAATATTTAAATCACTGATCTTATCGTGAATACTCCATGTATTATATACATATGGTGTACTAAACGCTGCATTTGAATATTCTGACCACCTTGTACTTCTTTTTTTCATTTTTCAAGTCCTTAATTTTGCTCAATATGTAAACTGAAATAGTAATCATTCTCGTAGGTTCAGTGAGTTCAGTGCTAATATACGCGCCAAATTAGAGCTTCAAAAAAATGTGTTTACCAAATTAATTTTTATTAAAGCCAGGAAATCTGCGCAGTTAATGCTGAAGTTAATTTTTTTGCAGTGTTTGATTGCTATACTTATTCAGCAACTCGACAAACAAGGTCTTCATCTGAATCACCACCAGATATTACTGAAGTGCCAGATGTGATTTCCACTTGTGTCGGAAAAAGAGAATGTGACAAAGATAATGAAACAATAATTAAACGGTCGACTGATGCGAACAAGATTTGTAATGATGTATGTTCGTTAATATGTTTTTAAATTGATGAAGTGGTCATATTTTATTTTCTTTTGATTAGTGGAGGAAATTTCAAGCTTACCGAAAACGTGGCAGCAAGCACATAGGATTTTTATATTGCTAAAGAGAAGTGTGATCTACGAAGGCAGGAGAACTCAGGATAAACTAATGGAGATCAGTTCTATATACTCTATGTATTACAAACAAAAGGAGCATATCCTTTAACTTATTATTATTGGAAGAACGAGCATTCCTATTAATATTATATAATTATATTCTGTCAATGATGTCTAGCAAATCGTTAGTATTTCTATTTTCTAGGCATCCATTAAAAGGTGTTCCCTTCAATTTATCGGTTGCTTTTCCAGCGTTTCTTTTACGCAGTTTTAACGTTAACTGATTGGTGGTTAGCTAAGATTTCCCATAAGATATTCCTAGCAAATATCTTGTTTCAGAATTCAGTAACAGCTGATTTTGATGAGTGTGGTCCATCACAAGTGCATTTGAAGAAGGAAAAAAGCAAACAACAAAGTTTGGCTACCGATGATAACACGCAAGCATCGGAGAGCAATACTCGGCTTAATGATACACTTCACGAAGAATTGGATTGCTCCCAAAGTGATGATGATGATGAAGAAGAAAGAAGTTCGGTGGTTTTCAATGGAGACTTGCGCTGTGAACACGGTTTGTAGTCTTATCTGTTTATGATCTTATGTCAATAGATTATTAATGCCGTGTGCAGAAGTCAAAGACTGAAAGAAGAGTCTTGTTCTTAATATCCAAAAGATGAATACAATCATTCAGTGGAAGGATTATTATTAAAAAAGTTTTTTTCAAATCTATGATGGATTAATTTTCCCTTTGAATTTATGATCTGATATTTTTGATAATATATTAGAGAACGGGCTGAGATTGTTCTACAAATGAATATATATGGGGAACCGGGAAATTGTTTAAACACTTTCAAGAAAGATATACTATTCGTTTGCTGGCTTGAAAGGTCGTATTGTTTACTCATGAGCTTTATCAGGACTTTTGGATTATGAATGTTGGATGACAAACGAAAGGCGCATTGTTGTCGACGAAAATGAGTGGAAACAATTAACTGTTGAAATTTTTGGACCGGATCATTTATGGTGTGTTAGTGTCGATGAATTTCCTTGTTCCACATGTAAATCGGGTTATTTGGTGAGTGATTTTTTTATAGTAAATTCAATGCGGTGCTCTCTATAAACCTGCTATTTTGCATTTGACATTATATTTGGATTATTTTTTAGATCTTATAGAAAGAGAAATTGAAGTTCGGGAGCTATCGCTAGGATTAAAAGGATTGGTCAAATACTCTAAAGTATTTTGGGACAATTAAATTTCTGAACATTGAGTTTATAGTAAGCAGTGCATAAACCCACTGAAAAAATTACTGGAAGTTGAGGAAAATTTTCGAGGAACTTCTTTTGATTGAAATAATTTCAGAATATTCTGAAATTATTTCCTTTCCCATTTGCAATTAGTAAATCTTTTACTAAAGCTGAAGAGTGAATATAATTTGAAGAAAAACAAAAGATATTTCCTTTGTCTTTGTTTTCAGTACAAAAAAGATGATTGGGAGGAAACCTTACGGCGCATGAAGGAAATACGTTTGGCTATCGGTGAATTGATTCGCACAGCTGTGCGAAGGACAATAACCGTGAAACCATCGACCCCGCAAATTTACGAACGTGTTATTTGTCGAAATTTTTTGAAAAATATGATTGCACGGTTCAAGTAAGTATTCTAGCAGATTATTCTTTTGACGAAAAATTGAAACGGCCTGTTGGTCACAAGAAAGGCACAACATTGCATGGCTTGACGATTTTGGGGAATTAGAGTAAAGAACTTATTTAAATTTCTGTTTAAATAAAGGTAGTTTTCTCGATTTTTCACAGTTCTTAAAATTATTTACTAGTTTTTCAGAAGCCGTGTGCGAAATCCAACTATCCCAACGATTTGTCAAGATTGCATGCTTTGTTCACTGCACAAGAAACCATGTGTATTAATTGATAATACGGAGGGTTTGGTATGTTCTAACTAATTTCTTGAGATGCTTCAATAACGGAAGAATGAGAAGTAGGAATACTAGCAATGAGAGTAAGGTCTTTCCTTTCTTGTTCATGAAAATAATTGTCATTTAAATTCATTGATTTTCTTTTCTAAACGGACTGATCAATCGAATGATGGTTGATCAGCGCAGGTTTTATGTCGCTCAACACATGTGTTCTGTTGTATTAGTACCACTGTACTATACCAATTACGATTTAGTTATGTCGGAAATAAGAGGCTCATGTTTAGTATTATTAGTAAACTGTTCTATCGATTTTGAAATTCAGCTAAAGCGTTATTCTTTCAGCCTGTTCCACTTACTTTGGAAGAATGGCAAAAAATCCTATCAGCTATGCAAATTAGTGATGATGATGTTATGCTCATTTGCCTTGATAACAAAGGTTCTTTTTAACTGCTTTTTCAAATTAGATATAAAGGAAGTTTATAATGCAAAATAACACGTTATTGGCAATATCTCACTTCATTATGGTTGGAGCTATTAGAATAGTCTCGTCATTTATTGCACAATATCTCTTAGTGCTGACATATGTTGTTGGGTTGACAGGTTGCTTCAAAAAAGTCAGTTATTTAATGAAATACTAAGTAACATATAATTAAAGAATGGGATCAATAAAGATGTGAAACTAGTCGGGGAACTTAATAACCAAATAGGGAATTTTCACTTCATTACTGTTCATTATTTTTGCCTGTTCTGCTTTTATTGGTTAATAATATATTTGGTTCACTTAAACTTTTCATTCAAGAACTCTATTGCCATAAAATTAGTTTCAACTTAAAAAAAATTAATTTAACATTTGAGGAGTATGTGACATGTTTTGTGATGAGTGTTTTCGGCAACAACAGCTGCAAGTTGAACATCAACGTTTCGTTTATGAAAATGGTGCTGAAATTTATGTGAAACTTGTGAGTATTTTTCTATGCTTTTACGACTTGAAACTTCTCTATAAATTGGCAGTTAGCTTCGCTGTCCCATAACTAATAATTATTTAGTATCGGAGTTTTTTCTCTTATTAGATTTGAATGCTGTATTAGCTCTTTTTTTATTTCATTCTCTTATGTCTATCTCATATCTACATTTTTGAAAGGTATTCATGACAATTCCAAAAATATTTCATTTTATGGAAAATTTTTCTATAGAAAAGTGACAAGAATGATGAACCAATAAAAACAGCAAACGGTGACCTAATAGCACCATTCAGTGCTACCCCATCGCTGATTCGCCCGGAACGTCATGCGACGACAAGGCGTGCAGTGGCTAAGTGTTCAATGGTCTTCAAAGTAATTTACTGCTTATATGTGAAGCATATTGTGAAGCTTTTACTTTTTAAGCGATTTCATGTAGTCATCACAGCTACATAATTTTATCAAACTGATAATCCTGACATTTGCAATTTTACAATAGTTTGAATACAAAAAACAGTGTGCAAACCCTGCCCTGCTGTCATAGGTTGCCCTGTTTTCTTCGAAGTAATTCTGCGATCCTTCTACATTTTGAAGGACAAGATAGGAATATTTCTTTTAACATCATATTGAAGAATAAGTCAACGGCCTCATAATATTATTCGCTTTCAGATGACATCTCTGAACACCATTCATCAGTTAAAAATAAAAATTTATCAAAAAACGGGTCAATTACCAAACGATCAACTTATTTATATGAAGGAAAGACTTCTCAATGATTCGGTTTGATGATGTTTTGAAATTGAGAATTGAAATATTGGATTGACTAAACTTTAATACTTGGTTAACTGGATTCTTTACCGCATTCTTCTTATTCTTTCTATCGCTCACAATTTGCTATTTAATTTCTGTGATGTTGCGATGATCAAATATTGGAAACCTAAGTTACTTTATTCAAAATCTGGGATTCATCTTTATATACTATTTTCGTATAATTTGCAGGATACCTTAGAAGAAGCTAGAGTTGATCCACAAGAGCTTATTGAAACGCCGTTAACGTTGATTGTACAGCAACCCACCGACATCCCAACAGAGCCACGACAGTTGGAACGTGGTTTTGCAGACACTGCTTTGTCACATAGCTGATAATTATTAGTTAATAAGGTGAAATCAAACTAATTTATGAATCTGCAGCTGCGCTCTAATATTGTTTTATTTACGTAATTTCTTTAGAAAATTTTGCTTCATTTTATGCGATACTTCTAGCTGGTAACATTCCCTTTCTCTACAATCTTCACTTGGCAACCGAAATAAGCATGAAAATTTTTCCAACTTTTTAGTTTTGCAAATATTTCAACTTTCCATCTTTTTGCTTCTCCTATTACTCGTATTTAAGTTATGGATATTGATAGTTAGCTCATATGTTGAATGTTTAAGTTTTGTAAATAAGAAAATAAATGTATTTCTATGCAACTTTCGTTTATGTAATTGGGGCTTTTTATTGAGATCTTCCACCGTTTTTATTTTTTATGTGGCATGATAATATGCATCCCGTTTTAGGCATTGATTCACTCTACTATAGTTATATGGCATATTGCTGTAAATATTGCTGTAAAGTAGATGGATGTTTTTTTTTTTCCTTTTTTAGGATAACTTTACGTGTGAAACTTTGCACAGGATTTACATGCATGGCGACCTGCAGTAAGGGACGATTAATGTTGTGGAAATTATAAGAATGGTGATTGCTAAGTATTTTTTAGTAATAGCATTACTACATATCAAGCATGATTGTACATCAGAAACTCGAATAGATTTATGATGATATCAAGTCATTCCACTCAATTCATTAGGAACATCTAGCAAGCATATGTATTTCTTTATAAACTTTCTTGAAATAGCTGGAGTATATTCTTCGCGCTTGCAGAGTACTCGATGAAACTTTATTTAGGATGAATTTAACAGCAATTGTAAAATAAAGAATCTTTACAAGTTTTTTTTTCTTTCCTGAATATGTGATATTTGATATGCATGTGTGCATGCTTATACACTGTAGTGTAAATATTACATAACCTAAAGCATTAACTTTGTAAAACAAATTCATGATTATCAAATATACTTATTATACGCAAAAATTGTCATAGGTTTTATATAATTCAAATTTTACGTTTGAATTTTTGATAATTCCCAAGTTATGTTTGATATCTAGGAGGAACAAGTTTGTCGTCGCACTTTCATTAATCTGCAATAGTTTCACCTTTCATTTTCTAACTTTTATGATTGTGAAATAATGTTTTCAACTTTGCATCTATATTTATAAAGTCCTTCTTCAAGCCGGTATTGTTTAATTTAATTACTGATACTATTTAATATTATGTTCGCATTTGATTTGTATGGATAATTATCATTCAATGCTTCGATCTTTAACCGCCGAGCATTTGTAAATAATTATTTATAGCAGTAAATAAAATTATTTTTTGATGTGAAATATTTTTATAGTTAATTCTGTTGTATAAAATTATTTCATCTAATCCATCGTAACTTCCCGAAATCTAGAACTTTAGCAGGAGATCTTTTTTGCGAAGTATTAAGATATTAAAATATTAGAAAATTTAAATTATTATCCTTTTTATAGACGACAAAAAAAACCTTTTGGTGAGTTTTGGAACTGTTTTCGATCGATAATTTTCTTATTAGCAAATACATGAAGGAAATCTCTGTATTATTATCTTTCCAATAAATAAATTGTGAGGAATAAGATTTGCAGTAAGTTATTAATTGCACTGAACTTCCAGAAGTAAGTAAAGAGCTATGCATCGACAACGTCTCCACATAACGGTTATGCTGGTGAAGCGATTCAAATCAACAAAGGAAAACGAGGATGTTACGTATTACGTACCTCCCAAGACATTCCGCCCCGCATATTTTCATCCGATGAAACCATTCAAACGTAAATCAGCGGATCCATTTCCACCATTCCCAGTAGGTGATGATTTGGTTTTCAGCGAATCGTAGTGTATTCAACTTAGAGATGTAATCTATTTAACTTACTCTGCGGAGCTTCAGTCACAAAAAAACTAAGATGTAAACAGTTGATTGATTTAATTACTTTCTACTGTCAGGAATTGTTATTATTTATTATTACAGAACGAGGGAGATTCGAGTGGTATGGGACCGCGTTTATACGATTATCAAGTAATGAGCGAACTTGTACGTAGTTTACCCAGTGTTTCGGAACGGATTGATTTTGTTAATCCATATGAACGTGAATTTACTTTACGTGAGAAACGTTTCCATCGGTACGTAGTCCATTCATTGCTTTTGTTTCTTTGCCAGAATAAATATTGAGTTTAATAATTATTTAATATATTTTGAAAATGAACAGAAGATGTAAGAATCGTGAATTTGAATTTAGTAATGAGAACCTTTATTATTATTTTTCAAAATAAACATCATTTTACGCGAAAAAATGTTTCTATGGCGTTGTTTGGCATTTAGTTGTATTTCAGGCCATGGCAAGCGCAACTGTTGAAAACGCGAAAAGCATGGCGAATACAGTCGTTTCCAAACTATTTCGATCCATTAAATTTTTATCAGTATGTCACTAAAACAAGATGTATAGAAGGATTAAGCGAATGGTATGATGAATCTGCTCCAATACTTGCAGAAGGTTTCGAGGTAACTTCAATTTTTATTATCACTTTGTGTGTAATAAATGTTTCTTTTTTTATATGTCTGTTTTTTTCTATTTTTATTTCTTGAATTTTCAGAATCGTTTAAGTGAAATGTTAAAATTGCATTTGGAATCGTCGAATGTTGATAACGAGCAAAAAAGGACTACGAGAATTTTGAGAAGTTTATTGGATATGTTGATTGAAAGTGCAATTCAAAGTGGCATGTATACTTGTCTAGCGCATCAGAGGGTTTATTTTTGCTTTCGAAACTATAATTAATTCAAAAAAAAAATTAGGTAAATATAGTTAGAATACCGAAATTTCTAGAGTTTCAGTTTTGCTTTATAGTAAAGGTGAAGTTTAACAAAACAAACAATTCGTAGGTGAATATTGTCTGCTTTTTTTCTAAATTCAAATATTTATTCGAAGCACTTTAGAATCCGTTGCTATTTTATTTATTAAATAAGTTATGTCTAAACTAAAAGTTAAAAGAATTCGGCAAGTCATCATTTCAGATATCTCATACATCACGATGCGAATCATTCTGGATTCGTTGTGGATTTGATGCTCTTTACGAAAATGTGGATCAACATAGACATCGAGGCGATAACAGGTAGAAAAAATGCATTTTATTGTTATGTGTGATCAGATTTTTGGGACAAAAAGGTGAAAATAACTCATTTTAAAATTATAGATATTAAAATTGCAAAGTAGTGAAAATGTAATGTATTGTATAAAAAGTTGAAATTTCAAACGTTGAAAATTTGAAGAGCAAAGCTTGGTGAACTTGCTTTCGTCATGAGAGATGCATTTGCGGCGCAGTTACGAACAAAAAATCCATTGAAGCCTGTAAGTTTGAAATAATTTAAAAATTAATAACTTCTTTATACGCAGTCGACTGCAAAGAATATGGAAAGCTACCAAAGAATACGGAAAGCTTGTTTATTTGAACTTTATTTACTGAATAATTCGGAATTTGGATACATCAGTATTCTCAGCATCTGTACTACTTCGCTAGATTTACTAGTTCACTAGTTTTGGTATTATTGCATCTTTCAGTTAATGTCATTTTGGGATAAAGAAGTTACAAAGCCATTATTCGATCCTGCATTTAATGTTAAAGATGAATTGATATATTCACCCGCTATGTTTGGAATGATGGCTGATGCAGATCCACTATGGCAGTGTCCGGGATATGAACCTGATTGTGGCAAGTTTTTAGAATTTTAATCCATTTTATTTTAATCCCTATAACTTTTTAATTTTTTCATATTAGTAATCATTGTAAAAGAGAGTTTTTAACGGCACGAATGTATAAAAATTTCATTATTCATAAACTTTTGTAATGTTTTTGCTCACTTTCGAGCGTTTACTCATTTCGACGTCAGAAATTTTTCTCAAAAACTATGACAATAGTTTATACTTAATTTTGAACTTTCGAAAATCTCAATATTCAAGTAAACTTTCTAGGTGAAGAATACAAATATGGTCACATAGGATTTAAGCAATTCAATGATTTGGATATTCATTGTAAAAGATGGAAAGTGAAGGGTGAGGAAGAGAAAATAATTCGCAATGAATGTCTTCGAGCTTCTGCTGTTGTATCACTCTTCTCTTGGCTGAATTCTCAGGCTCATGCGTTGGGTATGCTTTTATTCTCTGTGGCTTCGTTCCTCTGAAGTTTGAAAGTTGCTTGTTGTTCAGTTAAATGATGATTTAGTAGCGTTATTAACTACTCTTTATATGAATTTGATGTAATATATGAGTTATGAAAGCTTTACGAAAGACATTAGAAATTTCATTGAAAGCGAAGCTGTTATTCAGTGGGGCCGTGTCACTGAAGAAGATATCTTAAGTTTTCCAAAATAGTGATTCAAGTACAGCAATTTCGGAGAATGATTTTTTTTTTTCAGGTTTCACGCAATACAATGATATCGAATATCCGCTTGTATCGCAGTTGGTAATGTCCGATGGGAAGCAGTTTTTCTTTGCTATAGCTCAACTAAACACCTTACTTATTAATGTTGACATTGAGGTGCATTTCTGAACATTTTTTATTTACGTAAAGGTGCTGACCACTTCAGCTTAATAAAATACCTCTTTATAAGGAAAGATAGATGGAATTATACCTTTGCCTAAATCAGCTTTTTTTGATTTGTCTGTTTTTATTTAATTTATTATACGAAAGCTTTTCTTCTTTTTTTAGGGAATAATAAATAAACGTTCGAATTTATGCTACGTGGAAGGACCTCTAAATCTCTATGATCGATATGATAGCGATAAGGGTATATTTGAATTTGGTGAGATTTGTACCGATAGAGAAGTAAGCAATTTTAACCCACATGTGCTTGGTCGTTTGATGCAAATGCTTGTGAGGGATATGCCGGTAAAGACAGAGATAATAGGCGACTCGGTAGAGATATCAAAGTATATTCCTGTAATGTTTAATGGTATTCCATAATCTGTTGTTAGTTTGATAAAACTATCAATCAAATAAAGTGTCGAAGTTTTTCACAAAGAAATGTTAAAGAATTTTGAACTAGAACAGTTTCTTACTGCTATGATTATCCCCGATATCAATGCCGAAGTGTTTTGAATCATAAAAGTCCATAAACATATCTATTCTTCTATGGAAAGATACTTGCTTTTTCTATATAATTATATCTCAAATGACCGTAAACATTAACGGTTGCTGTTAAGTAGAATTATTAATTTATTAAAAGAAAAATGCCACAAAGTAATTTTGGTCTACTATTTGCGTATATAGTGGATAATAAACTTTTAAGAATTAACATTTACAGCTTGATTTACTTGTAAACCAAGCTATGTAAGATATTTACTTACACGCATATCAGGAAGTATAATATTCCAATGGTTTTTTCTACTTACTGAAATAATCCAGTCCTGGCCTTCGCTCACGTAATCATATAGTATCTCCAGAGCGAATTCGGTATTTGCCACATTCTTCCTTACAACTTTCCCGATGTTTAACATGCCAAAATAGCTTCAAAGTAAAATCAAAATTGTAGTTTTATTTTAATTTCTTCTACTGATTTTGACTCCCCACAACTAATTTTAGACAACTCATGACGCTGAGATTATGACGATGACGAAGCATCACCTTATTTTCATAAGAGTGATTGCAGTTATATCTTTTAGCGAATGGATATGATTATCGCATTGCGTTAGCCTTATACGTCGTAGTTTAAGAACGTAAAAAATTTGGCGAGTGCTCGTTCGTTATCAGATGTTATCAATGATAGTATGCCAAATGTAGGAGGTAAAATCATGTTGATAAATCCGAAAAAAAAAGATTTGAATCCTCCCTCAACTCACCACCGCCTATTTTTCTGGAGAATAGAATAATTTCAAACACGATGCGGACATTTGTTTGAGTGTTTTGTTTGAAAGAGACAACGAGTTTAACTAAGCGGGTTAAGAATCATTACAAAACATCGAAAATCTCAAAAATCATCCCCAATGCATGATGAGATTACAATTCAATTATCTGTATTAGAACATACGTCTTATTTCTTCGTCTGACTGTCATCCTTATCTTCCTTCTGAAAATACTGAAATACAATTCTACATTCTATCATTTATCACTTATTGAAAGGTTGTGTAAAAATATTAAATACAATTTACCTTTTCTCTGGCTGCAGCAGCACTGCTGACCGCATCACGAACTTCCTGCGAATTCGGATCAACGCCAGGTAGATCTGCCAGAAGCTGACGAAGTAATTCAGGATCACTTATTAGCTGACCAAGTTGATCATCCTCAGTCTACAAAAATGGAAAAACTTAATTGGGCTAAATTAATGCATTACTGACTGGACAGACCTTTGACTTAAGACATAAAGTAATGCCTTATCGAATTAATAGATGATAGTTGGCCCAGGAAAATCATGCTTTGATAATTAATGTAGAGAATATTAAGCAGCATCAAAATTCAAAGATGAAAAAAGAATATACCAATACAATATCAAAGCACTGTGATTTAACTATAAAAACTTAAATGACACCGCTCGTCAACTGGATTTATCGGAAAGATGAAACCATTTTAACATGACTGTACTATATAACCTTATACAACTTCCACGGATTCAGGATTTAGAGTCTATTGTATATATAATAGACTATTATAATTTTGTTCAATTACCCTGGTAACTTCTGTGAGGCCTTTATTCCAACTTGGAATCTAACTTCATGCGAATTACAGCGTAAAATTGGGTCTTAGAATTTTCCACTTTTTTCCACAGTTAATTTTTATATTAACGGTACATGCAAAACTGTGCATATAATGTGGCGCTTTAAAATATAAAGAAATATCCAGAAAAAAAAAGAAAAAACTACAATCATAGCTTCCCGTGTAGCAGCTGAATCATCGACTTCCATGGCTTCGGCAGTTTGATCTCCTTTCGGAGTCGTAGCAATTTCCATGGAAGACATTTCAGTTGTTGCTAATTGATCCGATATGGCCGTATTTGGTGAAGAAGTCTGTAGTGTAGCGGAACTAGTAGCACCTGCACCTTCTTGCATTGACATACGTAACGCCCATTCCAACTGCTGCTCTTCGGTCATTGCTCCAGGATCCATCGTCATAATATCATCTTGAAATACAAAACGAAATTCGTAAACTAATCTGCACCAGAATTTGCTAAAACCGTTTCCTATTTTTCAGAATTTAAAACAGATGATAGTTGTGCAACATATTACTTTTGGGCGTTAAGCTAGAATTGCTTACTTCCAGCAGCATTTGTTGGCTGCGGTTCAACATCATCCGTTCCACCACCTCTTTGCCGTTGTCGTTGTTCTTCCAATGAGACACGAAGCGCCTTAAAGTATGAATCTTGCCGAATGTCCGTAGAATCAGAAAGCTTCCTCTGCTTCTTTACATGCTTTTAAGAAAGATTTTGATAGCAGAAAATTATGCTATCAAAACTAATCTGACAGTCTAACTTCAAACATTCACGAAATGATGCAAAACTATAACCAATGCTAAGTCGGGATCATCTTCAGGATCAATTCCAAATTCGAATCCACCTCCACCCGCAGCTACTACTGGTGCAGCGGTACCATCTTCCCCGCGACATATTGGAGAAGATACCAATGCTTCCGTAAGCGATGAACTAGCCGGCACAACTACCAAGTTCGAACCACTTCCCTCTCTAAATAAGACGAATCGAAAGAAAACGGCAAATACAATGAAGAAAGGTCATAATTCTTGGCCTGACAATTGAAAGACAATAAACTACATTCATTTGAGAGTTATAGAAGTTAGTCTAACTACCAGTGACTCGTGTATTAAAACTCAACCACTCAATAGACCAAACAGTGTTTGTCAGCTTGCTTCTATTGACATATCCTTTAGAACTAGATGTAACTATTTAGGTTTAACGAAATTTCTTCACTCACTTTCCATTTAGCGTTTCGATAAATTGTCCCATAATTTCACTATCGGTTGAATCTGCTTCACCAAAGCATATAACATCTACTTGGACTTTCTCTTTCTTTAATTTCTTTGCAAGCTTTGTAAGCTGAAATATATGATTATATTTAAGACAAAACTGTGCTGTGTTTGCTAAACTTAAATCATGTTGAAAAGTGAAATGATTGATTAGGTAAATTAGAAGCAACACGGAACGACAGATAAAATTTTCAAAAAAAGAACTGAGATTGAAAATATGCAGAAAAGAATAATAAATAAACCTCAGAAGAATTCAGATGATCAATTGGACTACCAACAAAGACGACAATTCGCATTCTGTGGTTTCTATTTTGACGATGCTTTAGTGCTAAATGTGCCACTTTGATTGCATTGATAAAATTTGATGCACCCTGCAAAATAAAAAGTTTTGCTATAGCATTTGTTTTTATGATTTCTGAAAGTAAACGTCATTATATCATTAAAGGACATAAATAAACTGAGAATTCGTCTATTTTCTGTGTAGGCAGTGCCCACTAGATGTATACATAATAATCAAAACTAATTCATGATGGCGAAATGCACGTCAGTTTCCCTGCATTCTTCTACAAGTACTTAAACATTTTGCACCTTATGTCAACTGGTTTTTATTTAAGGAAAGACAACAGAAAATAACTGTATCGATTTTTTATATATTATTGAAATAGTTTAATGGAGTATGAAAGCTTTCAAGAAACCGATATCAAGGTATATTTGTAATCGGAGATATGTTGCACCGATGCTATGTGGTACTTATACGATCAATATCGCAACAATATAATCTCTTACTTTTGGTTCCACTTGATGAAGTTTCATAAACAGCTTCCCATTTTCTTGTGTCAAGGTTGTCAGCACTTCCACGGTACTGCAATTATGTATCTCTCACCTTTATTTTCCAAAAGACTGATACTGATGTACTAGTCGGAAATACAGTATTAGAGACTATTCACTTCTAACTTATTTAGCATCTTTTGATTTAATCTTCTAACTTATTTAGCATTTCAGTCAATAACTTAAGCGAGATATTCACTATAGCGACAATGTACAAAAAGAATGGTAAAATCCGAGAGGCCAAGTCAAATTCTTTACTTATAGATCACACTTATTTTATACAACATAAGTTAGCTACTATTACAACTTGTGGCATTTAAGAGAGCGAAATTTTACTTCTTAACGATATCTTACTACTTCTTAATTGACGATACTTCTGATAACGAGGGTTTACGTTTCAACTGCAGTTAACTCTCATAGCAAGATTCCATTCCATACTAAGACTATTTTAAAACCTAGGATAAATCTAACAAGTGCTAAAGACATACTCGGCCATAGCAATCAATCCAACGGCGTTTTCCGGATTTGCACGAAGCTTACATTGTAACACCAAATTCGCGGCATCTTGCTGACATTGCAAACGAGTTGGTGCAAAATCACCATTTCGCATCCATTCTGAATTATCAACACTGAAAACATCACATGTCATACACTTAAAATTTGATGTAACGTCTTACATGTATAAATATACAATATTTACTTCTTACTACATAGAGTAAAAGCTAAGACAACATCAACATACAAAAATTATGATATCTTCTATACCACAAAAAAACCAGACAATGCGTACCTCTATAAACTGTCATTTTCAACAAATCACAAGGCACAAAAAGATCTACTCGCGTATAAAGGTCAAGAAAATAAATAATGCAACGAAAAACCTTTAACCTACCAAATCATTGTACTTTCCTGAACCATTGTATCGTTCGCTTAAGATATGCTTGATCAGTTAACTAAAATGATTAGCAGGAATTTTTGAGATAAACGTAAAGTTACCCGATTTGATCATCAATTTTTTCTAAATGAGATCCATCCTTTTCTATGGATCTCATTTAGAAATTTAAGCTATTTTCATAAGTATTTTTACTTATTCTGATAGTTTAAAATCCTCGAACTTCCTCGAGTGGTCTAGACTTTTTGGAAGTTCTTGGAAAATGGCCAAAGTATTTTGCTCGATAATTAAATATCTATCGATTCTTTTGAAACATACAAAATATGTAAGGGAATTGATTGCTGATGAAAGTTAGTGACAAAATAATCAGAAAATTTCACGCACACATAAAGGGGGATTTCGCTAACTGAAAGTATATGTTACACGTTACACATTTAATCATCTGCACGCATATATATGAAGTCATAGCTTACGTTTATCCTTACACAAGATAACAACCTACTTGTGATTATTTTACGGAATGTGCAATCAATGCATATTAGCAATCTATACATAAGTTAATAATTCTTGCATGATTTCACATTCACTGATGATTCACACAAATTGCGAAACCTAATATACTAATTAATGGCCGATGTATTCATATGCAAAACATATCAAAAAAAATCATACATATCAACAATTCACGTGCGTCAAAAATTTACGTAGGCGTGTACTTCAATCGAAACGTGAACGTTAACTGAAATTTTGTTCGTACGATATCGGAAAAAGATATCACTACGATGATACCGTAACCGATCAGTTAGCTGCTGGACAACGTTTCATAGTGGGTATCACCAATGGCTGCGCAAGCCATTACACAGCGGAACGATACACATTTGGTCGTGAGGGATTTTGAGTTAGCTCGTGCTCTGCCTTTTCTCGGATTGATCAATGAGTTCGCTTATTGGAGTTCGCGTTATGTCGACTGGAGCGGTTGAATGAGATTTTTGGAAACTATCGGATTACCATTCCTGTTATAGATATTTCATATGATCATGAATGATATCGTGTGCTCATAACTTATACGAGAATTTTCCTTTCAATTATTTTATCATTTAGTTGCTTTATCTGTCATTAGGGGTGTGAAACGAAACTAGACATAACTAGTTATGCGGGATATGGTGAAACTTAGAAAGTTGTTAGGTCCAATATACTGTGTTTATTATTCGAGGTAGGAAACAGAGCAAACCTAGTTCCGGAAACTTTATGCAGGATATATCATACCATCGTTACCATTATGTAATAAACAGAAAGAATTTGCGTTGAAACTTTAATCTAATGGAGGATTAATGGCGCGTAAACTGGAACAATCCGTATGAAATGTTAGTAATAGTGTTTCGAAATTGAACTGGATTAACACTGCATGTTTCGACGTTACAGTGGAAGTGCTAATTACAGTATTGCAGTGTTTCGGGCAGCAAAGTATATGTTCTGCTGCAGCGCCAGCAGCACAATAATTCTGGACTTGTTGACGTGCGCGGAGAATCGACGCTTCAGGATATCGTTATGGGTTAATTTCAATCAACTTTCGTTTTTAATTACTAGTTTTTACTTTATTATGCTGCATTTCTTATGTCTGCAATAGTCCCTGTAAATAGAATTCAGAATCCTTTAAGTATTTTTTGGTTGTTAATTAGAAGCTTAGAGTATTACGATACTTTAATGCTTACTATGTCACGTGAACATGTTATTCTTTTGCTTTATTTGTCAATGCGAGGTATGAAGCAAATTTAATAATGCAAGAAAATGTATGTACAAATGAGATGTTTACTGTTAAAACATTCTATCATATATATTTTTCAGTTCTATCTTTTATTTTAGATAATTTAACATCTTGAAGCTATAATTTGTCTACATTTGATAATATCATCCGGAAATGCTTTAAACAAATATTTCATCTTACTGTTCTTCGATATTGTGATAAATTTTAAAAGTCAAAGTTTTAGAAAAAAAGTATGAATTCTTAAGATAAAAGAAACAATTTCAAATGTAATTCGAAAAAAATGGCTTTTCTTCAGTAGATGTTCCGCGAAATTTTCGTTTACTAGAAGAGCTTGAAGATGGACAGAAAGGCAAAGGTGATGGCAATATATCATGGGGGCTTGAAGATGACGATGATATGACTTTGACACGTTGGACAGGAATGATTATTGGTCCTCCGAGAGTTAGTTTTTCGTTTCGTTTCAGATTTACGTTTACAAAAACTAAGATTTTAACAAGATTCATTGTTTTTTGTTGCAAATGCCTATAATTACTTCAAACGATAAAATGGTTAAAGGAATCTTAAAAATTCAGCATATGAAGGTTATATCGGTCATTGAACACTTTAATCGAAGATTAGAGTCGGTGAGACCATAGTTTGGAATTTGCGTAAGAGCAACGATTAGTAGTCTACTGACAACGTCCAGTCGTCATACCATTTCATTTGAAGTCTATCCATTGGTTAAATTATCGACGTTGCTGTAATTTAGACTCCATTTGAATCCAGAATATATAATTTACGCATAGAATGTGGTCAAAACTATCCAAAAGAAGCACCATCTGTACGGTTTACAACGAAAATCAACCTGAATGGCGTGAATCAAGTTAATGGCATGGTAGTTAGTTAACTTAATTTTTTGTTGAGTTCTTATTGAATTTTGTATAGTTATCAGACAAAACATGAAGCTGGGAAGAAATAAAAGATCCGAAATTTCTAAAATAATTTTAAAATTGTTCCTCGAATTTTGTAATAAGGTGATATTCCTTTTATCTGCCTTTCTAAAAATCGCATTTATTCTGGAGTTACTTGCTGACATATTCTTCCTAATGTGCAACAATATTCTTTTTTGTCTGAAGAAGCATCAACAGAAATAACTTCAAAAAAGTTACGGCTTACTATTCAGATTTAAAAATACTTAATCACAGGTGGATAGGCGATGTGTACCCGTTCTTCGTCAGTGGAATAGCACATTTTATATCAAAACGATTCTTGAAGATATACGGAAGACAATGATGACTGCGAAAGAGAATATGAAGTTACCGCAACCCCCAGAGGGTGCCACATATTAGGATTTCTTTTTTTTCATACATTCTAAGATTTCCAAACTCAGCAGTGCATCTTCGTTTATTGTTAAAATTTTATAGTGAATTTAATTCCATCACATGATCAATTCTCAATTTTTTTCGCTTGGAAAGAGGTAAAATTCAACTAATATTTACAATGTATTGGAATATCGAAACTAATATTAACATCGAAGATTTTTTGATCTGTATATTATTGTTTTTGATTTTACTACATCTTCAATATACTTCTAATACTTTCATACAGTTTTGAATATTCCAGTCAATCTTGACATGGAGTTCTTGTTTTGCTTGCCGTAGGTTGGACCTACCGCACGTAGCCTCTCCGCTGTTTTCTCTTTGAAAAAAAGTTTCACATATTTTTTCAGGTGTTGTCATCCACGGTTCACGGTTTATAACGCAGATCAGTGCGTAGGTGAAGCGTACATGTATGTTTGTATGTATGCGTGTGTATGTGTGTGTGCGTGTGCGTTTTAGCATTTGTTATTTTGATGATCGAAATTAGATATGAATTTGTGTATTTGTTATCTTTATCAAGTTCCCGGAGTGCTACTATCTTTTGCTTTTTTCTTTCACCTTTATCACGTTAAATTATTTTAAGAGAACACTGTTGTATGTCATGTTTTTTGTAGGATGTTATGGAATTTCATGAACAGTAAATTCGAATGGCGTATTTTACAATGCTTCTGATGTTCGCCATTTATAATGACAAAGTTGCACTGAAGATTGTTTTTTTTTGTATGTGGTAGAAAAGCAATCCGTTATCGGAACAAGCAGATGTGTTACAACAACGTACTTATTAAATCTCCGAGTTTTTCCCGAATCCTCGGAAAATTTAATTTCGATGTTTGATGAGGAAAACATAAAGGCAGAGATGCATTCATAGCAAATATTGGTCCGGAGTTTTCACGAGTAACCTGTGACTTAGCTTGTTTGTTCGTATTTCTGTTGGAAAAAATTATGAGATCAAATAAATGATCATCGCTTGTAGGATTGCACCATTTGGCTTATTGCTTTGCTACAAATAAAATATTTGTTTGTCATGGAATGTTTTTTTCGCTTCAATTCCAGTTTTAATTTTATTTGTAAGTTTTATTTCAATTATCATTAAAATAAAGATAGCTTTGAACGAGTATTTCGTGCCCTTGATTTTTCTTAGTAAGGTCGTTACAATCGACATATTTAGCGATTTTGTAAATATGTATATACATATATTTGTTTCCATACCTTTGATAATTCTATTCTTTTCTGACTTTCCTTGCATAGCATCAACGCTACATCCATTTTGAATGAAAAAAAGGATTTTGAATACATTTGTCAGGTGCTGTCTTCTTTTCACGGATCGATCATTTAGTGACAGTTGTGTTGTGCTTTTTTTCGTATATGATTACAACACAACTGATAGTGCATGCGAGAGCTGCTTTCTGTAATGTCACAGATAGGAGTGTAGTGTTATGTCTTGGGGTCATTTTGGGAATAAGATGTTTTTAAGCGCAATACCAGTTTCATGCTAAGCTGTCATTCTTCGACGTTTTTTGATAAAAAGAAAGCTAATCTGCAATAATGGTTTTCATTTCACATTTCAACCGATTTGCACTAGGAAGTTCTTCAGTGCTGGAAGCTATGATAGACCATTTGATGTTATAGCTACAATATCCAGAGTTGACAACATTTTTTTTATGATCTGAATTAGAGACGAGAAGGTTAGGGAAATTAAGCAGAGCGCGAAAAGTTTGCGAATCGTTATTTTTTAATTATAGGTAAGTTTGCACTATAACTCATCAATTTACAGGCATTCTATTGTATATAAGAGTTCGCGATGAGATTATGACGAAATGTCAAGATTTGATGTCGTGACACATAATGGTATGTATGGTATTTGCATAATTCTATAGTACGGTACTTAGAAGTTTTGTCTGCATAGTAATTAAAACATGCACAAAATCTTGAGGCTTTTCGTATTAATGTGTCAAGTGCTCACATTAGTGTGACATTGCACAACAGAATGTGAGAGGAGTTTCAGGCGTACATAGTAGTTTTAATAATAGCATAGCTTGAAATGTATTTTCAAAGTTATTTTCAGTTGTTCAAATTATAATACTTGATCATAAAATTTGCGGAATTATAAAAAGAAAGTTTGAAAAGTTAATTGTACAACGGGGCTTAACTTTTCCAGGATCAATGATTATTGTAAAATGTTTATAAAATTTTTTAAAAGTTTTGATAAAATCTCAGAACTGCTCGTGGCAATTCAGCGATATCTCTCTGAGGGTCCCTGTCAGGAAGCAGCCAAAACGCTGAGGGATGAAATAGAAAAAAATCAGGTTATTAAAAAGTTGTTTTTGTTAGTTTTTAAAATACTTGACATCCTCTAAATTTGTCGGTCAGGATGTCTAAATTTGTCAAATTTGCCAGAACTATCTGAGTTTGTCAAAACTTGTCAGTCAGAATGCTTGAAGTTCTTAGCTTTTATTATAGTAGGAATCTCTAAAGCAAAATATCAAGCTGTTCAAATATGCAAGTCGAAATTTTCATCAACCGAAATTCTGTCAAAAAGTTTCCTTGCCATAGACTTTCCTTCTGTCAGCTTGTACTCGATCATTAGAATATATTTCTCCAACATCAAGACCAAATAAGTAGCTATTGCTTGCTGGTGATTGTTTCCAAATCGGACAGCTTAATCTATCGAATTGAATGTAAAGAGTTTGCAAAGTTTGCAATAGGGCAAATGCTTACAGGAAAAGACTTAAAAATCTAAGGTGAGAAAGGGAAGGTACGGATTCCAAGGCGACTTTCTGAAGCATGTACCGTTTTTTCCCCCCTTTCACCACTCTCCTGTCTCTTTTAAGAATAATGCGCTAGAAATCGGAGCACAAGATTTTTACATAATTTCTTCTTTCTTCAGAGTATTTTGTTATATTTACTTTATTTGCTTGATGTTAGCTACTTTTCAGCTACTGCCTGTAAGATATGATTATAAGGGGCAAGCTCACCAACGTTCTTTCGAGGATTTTGTAGGTTTATGCAATTTTTGTTTTTTCATTTAATTTAGGATAATTTGAACGATTCAATAACGACAAGCACAAGATAGAGTATTACGTACCATGAAAATTGGCTTAAATTGTATAAAAAGATGTAGTTTAAATTATAATTTTTTCTTCAGATTTTATAATTTCCAGTAATTGCTTTCTCAGAATTAACCATTTTTTCTCAAGGAAAGATCTGTTACGCCGTTAAATGTTTCACTGGTTTCCTTAATCGAACGCCTTGGTTCTTTAATTACGATCGCAGTTCCAATTCCTTTACGAAATCTACCTCTAAGAATATATATGAATAAACCATATGCTTTGGACCGAAAACCAGGTTCTTTTTTGTGCTTGTTTCTGTCATATTGCTATCGCAAACTTAGTAATTCTATTGATCGATGCTGAGAATCAGTTTCTATCATGCTTCAGGGGATTTAATAAAGAAGCCAACATTACGGGTTGCCTTAGGACGTTCTAATATCAGTGTTCTAAAAAAACTAAATCCAATACGATCACGGATTGCACGTGAACTGGGCAGGCCAATAACACCGAAATATCTCTTGCATAAGGTATGTAATAATTTAATCGCTGACAATTTGTTTGGAATTTCCTTAAAAAATTCCCAATCTGTTAATTTATATTGTTAAATATTTTTATCTGAGAATCTGTAATTTTTTTTAAATGTGTATATAGATAAAGATCATGTGATTTGATAATATAGAACGCAAAGTAGTCTTGAATATTAATACGTAGTTTTAATTAATATATATATATAATATATATTAATATATAATATATATTAATAGCTACTATGAGAATTTATTGAAGTTCTAGCTAATGCAGTTTGCATGCATTTTGCAATAAAAGAAAAAATTTCAGAGTTCAATGAATAATTTCGAGTTGCACTATCGCATTCTTGGCCATCTTTCATCGGTTTTTTGCGTTGCGTTCGATAAATCTGGCTCTTATGTTATTACGGTAATATTTTTCATATTTAGCATTCTTTTTTTTCAATTTGTTCGTGTGTATCAGACTGAAATTAAATTATTTTACAACTTCGATTTTCAAGTTCGTTATTCCATAGCATTTTCCTATAAATTTTCCCGGGATGGGAAATATATTCATTAAGCCTCAAACATGTTAGAAAAATATCATCTGCAATTGGTATAATAAGATATATGGATCAAAATCTTTTTGTTATCTTAACCTAATATTGTTAAAGGGATATTTCTTGGCTTATAAGGATTTAACAAGATAAGCATGAATTACGCTATTATTGAATATTTTGGTGTGATTACCCAATTGATCGATTACTGTCACGAATAGAATTTGTTTTCGGGCTGCATTGTTTTTCCCTTTTTTAGGGTGCTGATGACAATCTTGTTAAAGTGTGGAATGTACGAACGGGTTTGTTACGTTTTACGTTGCGAGGACATTCAGCAGAAATTTCAGATATGTCTGTCTCAGAGGATAATACGCTGTTAGGTACTGGTTCCGTGGACAAAACAATTAGGTAATTTGGAGTTTTTGTAATTATCTCCTGTTACATCATTAAATAATCTTTAAAAATGATATGAGCAGTGATGTGGTAAAGACGGTGTTGTTATCGTATTAAATTTAGTAAATATAATAGTATCGATCGTTATAGTAACAGTAATAATAATGACAGTGGCAATAATAACACTTGTAGCAGTGTTAGATGCTTCTTAACAAGTCTATACTAGATAAACCATTTAATATCAACCCAAAAAGATTTTTCTTATCCATAACCATTTTCTCCTATTATGTATTTCACTGTAGTCAATCCTACAACCATCTATGTTTTTCAAGTTATACCACCTCATCATACGTTGCGTCATCGTCATTTCTTTGACTCCTGAGAATCAGTAGATGAGAATCCATTACAATAGAGGTTGAAAATTATAAAAAATTCCTTTCCTCAAGTAGTATGAGAGATCATTAACATTAATGCAATTTATCGGATTGAAAAGTATTCTCCACATCATGTTTTTGTGATCAAAGGTTCTACGAAACCGGAGTGCTGACAAACTGTGACAGATACTTTGAAAGATAAAGGGATTAATCGAAACATGTGAATTCGACAAAAAATTTTGAGAATTGGGAGCATAGTTTACAATTATAGCTTGTCAATTATTATTTTCCATTTGATATATCCACTGAGTACTTTGTACTGTTTTCGAAAGAAACGAATAGAGAAAAAAACAAGGAGGAAGATTTTACTGCGAATATTACTAGAAGGAAGTACTATTCTTTTCCAATACCTATCGGATTTGTAGTTTCTAGTATTTCATTGTTTGAATCCCAAAATCAAAGCAAGGTATATAGTCAAGTATTTCCCTCGCTGAACCATGAATATCGGACACATCACACTCCAGTGTCATTGATTGGATTTTTAAAAATTTCAGAGTTTGGTGTTTGCAAACGGCCGCACCGCTGGCTTTTTATCGCAGTCATTCCGCGATGGTTACATTGATTGCTTTCCTTCCGTTTGTTGATGGTACCACACGTTATTTGGTTTCGGCTGGTGGTGACTGTCTTGTGAATTTTTATCGTTACAGTTCCTTGGATCATGAATTTGAGTATGCTTGTTACAACTGATTAATTTTAGTAGGGGACGGAAGGGCATGAATTACATTGATGATCCCTAGCGTAAAAGTTACGTGAAGTACTAATATTTTTCTCTTTCATTCAAGATCCGCTTTTTGCTTTTTCAGAGCAATACCAACACGTTTCTATGAACGCACATCATCAGGTGCTCGTATTGTAAGCTCATGTCATAGCCCTGGTGGTAGCTTGGTAGTTTTTGGTGATACACATCATAATCTCAGGATTTACAAGATCACTCGTGATAGTATTATTAAAGTTAGCGATATTGAAGCACATACAGTATGTTGATTTTTTTCTGTATTCGAAGTTTTACTTAAAGTCAAGTTAATTTCATGATATCAAAAATAAAATTTTCATTGCATTTGAGCTACAAATACGTTTGGGTAATGAAAATGATTAAAATTAAAGAAATTTGCGATGATTTTAGTACAAAGAATATTCCTGTGCTTTTCTTATTTTGTTCGTATGATGAAATATATTCGGCGGACATTTTGCAGGATCGTGTTGATAGTTTGGTATGGGCACATAGGGGATTACGATTTGCGAGTGGTAGTCGAGATGGTGTTGCTAAAATATGGAAATTTGAATTTAATGACTGGATTCCACTTGTCTTGCATCCTAAACTGAGGTGGGGAAGCATTGACAGAATTTCTCTTAAACATAGAACTGATTCATATATCTTCTTAATCATGAACAAAAAATTATGTGAAGCGGCGATGAATCATTTCTTTAGTTGTTTGCTCAAGTTTTTGATAGATAAAAGGCGATATATTGTAAGGATAGCCTGTTGTATTTTTTATCATAAAAAGGTCGAATTTCCTAGAATACGACTTTAAAATCGATGAGTTTGCTCTCTTTTTTGAAGATGACTTTAAAATTGGTGACTTTGCCCTCTGAGATGACTTTAAAATTGTCGACTTTGCTCTCTGACTTTTTTGATTTCTAGAGGGAAAAGCAAGTCATTGAGTGTATTTTTGTTTCTTGGGTCAATAATTTTTTCCTACTTTCGTTATATGATAAGATAATTTAAGAAATATTGCAGAGATGAAAAGGCTTCGAATTCGCGTAATGTATATAAGGTGACAATGTTATGTTGGTCGCTGACAGATGATTTTATTGTTACTGCTGGTTCTGACTTTATTTTACGGGTTTGGTGCTCGATATCCGGTACCGAATTACGTCAGCTGGTAGGGCACAAGGAGGATGCTTACGTACTGCATTCACATCCGATATTTGAGGATTATATTCTAAGCGGTGGTCATGATGGCTTCCTGATAGTATGGTTTATTTGAGTTAATATTCATTGAAAAAATTATAAAATCTAGATGTCTAGATCGTATTGATTACTGTAACTGAAAACAATTACGTCGATGATTTGTGAAAAATAAAGGGAATTTTGTAGGAATGTGAAGTTTGAATTTGTATAGGTTTGGAATGTTTATACGGGCTTTTTGGTGAAACGGCATCAAAATCTCATCGAAGGATCTGGGTATGGAGCTGTTTTCGATTTCGCAATTTCGCCTGATGGTACTTTGGCTGGAGCTGTCGATTCACATGGACATCTTTCCATCCTTGGTGTTGGAACAAATCAAATGGCTAAAACCACTCCAAAAGAACAATTTTTCCATACTGATTACATGTAAGTGCTTTTGGGAGGAGGAGAAAGTAAATTATAAGTTTACATGCAAAGCTCTGTTTGTTCGAATATGGAGATGCAAGGTCACTTGATAAACGAAATAACTAACGCTTGATATAAAACCCAAAAGTCCGATTTGATAATAAAGAGGCTTGATTTCTTTGACACAGCGAATTTTTTTTACAGTTTGATTGATTAACAGTTATATCAAATTGGAATTTTTCAAATTAAGTGAATTAAGGCCTCTTATACTGGATGAGAATAATTACTTTGTGGATGAAGAAACGGAAATCACTCCTCATCTTATGGGTCCTCCAAGAATGGTTGATGCAGATGGCGTTGATTATGACGATGACATACAAGCAATGGTACCTGGACGTGACCTACTAATACGAGTAATATTTCATGTTTATTTATTTTCTACTAAGTGAATTTTTTTGCACATGATGAACTTATTTACTCAAGTAATTAAAATGATTATTCATTTATTCTTTTCCTTCGTGCTAAAGTTGTGATAGCACTGTTTTCATCTTGATTAAGTTAATCACTACAATTAGTTTTGCACTTAAAGGACAATGTTGTTCAGTCCTCTGATAGAATGCATTAGATCAACTAACTTCGCACATGATTTCAGGACGATAGCTTAATTCCACAAAATCCACCATGGCTATCACGACAAATGGTTTGCACGCTGCCGAAATCAACAGTTGAGATAAAAAATACGTATTTAACTGAATTAAGAGAACAGGAAGAAGATATGTTACTACGTGAAATGAACCGAACGCGGCCGCGCACCATTTCGTTCAATGAACGCGTAAATTTTTTTGCTGCACGGCACATTTTCATCAATATTTGTTTTTTTTTTTAATTTTTTGGTCAAAAAAGAAAATTCTGAGATATTCTTTTCATGTGGGACTGCATAATTTAGTGAAATTTTTATTTCAGAAAACTAATGTGATAAATACAGTTTCTCGAAGGAGACGATCGGGTAAGTTTTGAGGGTTTCATTCAGTCTGATGAAATTGTTTAGATTAAGTACATCGAGTATATTTTCAAAAGAATTGGCCATACTTTTAGTTTCCTTTAAAAAAGGAATTGAATTCTTTCAGTATTATAAAAAGTGTTGTAGAAACAGTATTATAGAAACATGCAACCAAAGGGACCATAACGGGGTTAATGTGCTACCTCTTGTTATTGTGTTTTTTGTTAGATAATGTTTGTGCAAGAACAGAAACCGAAATTGTAGGAGTTCGTTGGTCAGAATGTTTTCCGCAGCGACAGCGAAGACTTCGGAATCAGCAACTAGCAGATGAGACCGAAATTGATGATGATGCAACAGAAGCATCCACTGCTGATTCATCATTTATTTCTAGTTCAGCAACCGATGACGAAATTTCGAGCGAAGATACTGCAAGTTCTGATGATTCCAGCGATAGTGATTATGTTATCAATACAAGGAGAAGTGCTGTAAGCTTGTATATATTGCAGTCAGTGATATGAAAATCTTTACTAAATATACTAACAATAGCGGAAGGATTATGCAAAGGGGAGCAGGGAATAAAAAGAAACTTTCTATGTCTTTGAATGAATGTACATAAAATTTAATGTTTGAAATTGATATGATGGAAAGGCTTGAAAAGTGAATTCCTCTTGAGATGATCGATAACAAAATCATTCTTTTGAAGTGATGTCTTTCATCTTGTGCAGTAGGAGAGGGGAGGGGGAATTCACTTTATATTCGCAACATTTTATTCGAACACACGTAGGTAAATGGATTCTTATATAGAAGAGGGGAGGGCGAATTCACTTTCTATTCGAACACACGTAGGTAAATAGATTCTTTATAAGTTGCGTTACATCCTAGTTTTCTAGGGTAATATTCTGCGGATAAGGTAGTGTTTTGCAGTTCGAATTAAGTAACTTATTACCCTTGATGACTTTTTTAATTTAAAAGTTCACGAGACTTTTTCCAAAAATATTTTAAAATTTAGTTTCTTGCTGTGATTAGTCATTCAACCTTTTTACAGAATCAGCGACGAAGAAGAATTGAAGTGAACCTCGGTAACGGCGTCGTTACTTCAGCTGCTGCTTCACCCGTTAGAACTTCAACACGAAGACGTCGACGGGTTGTACTGTCAGGTATAGCCCTAATCCACATTATTGATTATAATTTGTTGCTACAGTCGTTGGATAATTCACTTAAAATGCTATTTACCTTTTTTTCATTTTATGGGATTGGTTTCAGATGAAGCCGAGGATGCGCTGTCAGGTGATGAAAATTCAAATGATAAAAAATGTGAACCATCCTCTTCAACTTCAGAATTGAATTATATAGATGCCGAACCAGGACCGTCAAATGTCAGATCATCGCTATCAACACTTACGGCTTTACGCTCATCGGCTGATAGTATGTCGGGTATTTCTACTTCACATTCACCCTCTGAACAGGATGCATCGCCTGCCTCTTTAGATAATTACGACACTGACGCAGATTTTCCACGATGGATGCGTCTAACACAACCGCTTCGCTTTCCGTATATTGCACAAATCGGAGATGAGGTGGTTTACTTCAGGCAAGGTAGGTTTACTTAACAACTGATTAAATGAAGTTTTACGATTTCGTTAAATCATTGAAAATAATATTGATGTGATTCAAGTATTCACATAGTTTCCTTACGATAAAGGTGGACTTCCTCAGTGTTTACTACTAATTCCGTACTAGTATGCTTTTTGTAGTCGTTGTTTGACTTCAATCGTTACCTTGTTACGTGATCGATTCTTACTATGTCAAAACACTGTAGTCCTTTCTGTGTTCTTATGTTATTTATATGCAAGATCTGAGTAAATGCTTTTATGGGATAATTATCGTCATAATCGCAAACCTTCTTTCTGTATTTTTGACAAATTGCTGACTATTAATTAACATAAAAGGTACTTGTTTGAAATCCGTTGGTAAATACGTATGATTGATATTGACATTAGTAAGTACAGAAACTTGAGTGAGATATCTCGATAAGACACACGCTGCATCTTCAGCATTTAGCATAGCATAACATTCATAGGTACCACAATGCACGCAAGCACGGAAAAGCACCAGCTTTCAAATACGGTTCGACAGGATGCCAGTCATTCTGATTCTAGTTAGACTTAGAATACTGCACAAGACTTATTTTTTCATTTGAATAATTTTCTTCTATTTACTCGAAAATTCAAGAAGGCTGTAACACTTGTTTTAGGACACGAATTTTACTTGCATGCCGTGGAAACAAGAGGTCTGTATCACGTTACTCATAGGCTCAAGCCTTTGGCTCAATTAAACGCCGAAGAATTTTGCATCGTTGAAGAGGTTGGGTATTTCTTCCGTTTAGTTCAAGTCCAGCATTCTGCGCAGTTTTTATATACTTGAAATTTACTTACCTCGTATCGCGGTGATTAACGATTGCCTATCTGAAATCGATAATATCGGTTGTCAAATCTATGCAGTACATTCTTTTGTTGGAGTACTAACGTAGTTGGAAATGTCTGATTATCATTGGCTAATGTTCGTTGAGCATCTTGGATTGGTTGAAGTATTCATAATTGTAACCTATTGCGCTTTGACTCGATACATTTTTTTCAGAATTGCATTACGTTTTTAAGATTAATGTAGAATTTCAGATTAGGTATTTGAGAAAACCATATAGGCTAACGGCAGTGAAGCTTGCGCAAACAAATGCAGCTGGTATACGGACTGGACTTATATTCTCAGTAAAGTAAGTAGTATCATTTATTTTTGTATTTGATCGAACTATGTCTGATGATGAATGATATATTTGCTTTGAATCTTATTTGCGTTCTTTAGTAAATATGATGAAAATGATTTTTTTTTCGTAGGGCGGAAAATAACGGTGTGTAAATTAGTTCAATCTATTGAGTAGTTATGAATTTGGCTATTTTAACAAGTTTAACTTTTCTATTCATTATGCTTGGACTTAACCGCAGATTTCATGATATGGAAAATGTACCGGACTTCATTATTTTGCGACATCTTTATGATGAATCAGTGGCACGTCGTTATCAACCGGGCACACGAATTGAAATTATTCTGGATAATCATTGGTGGACTGGTACCATTGATAAGAAGGAAGTACATGATGAAGAAAATTATCCAAGGTTTATCGGCTTATAATTAGTTGCCAAAAACATTTTTTGGAGGAAAGTTTGATGATCATTTCAACAAAACTTCGGTTTGTAGAATAAAACTTTATCAGTAAATTCATCGTGTAAAATTGTTCCAGGTCGAATTGGTACTGTCTTACAGTTAGATGGGACACTGGAGAAGATGAAAAGATGAGTCCGTGGGATGTACAACCTCAGCAACCAAGTCGACGTTCGGGTACAATTAATTTTTAAATTGAATCGAAAATATAACTGCGACGCGCTAATTTATAATTTTTGTAACTTAAATTGAATTTACAGTAATCTGAGAATCTTGGATTAATAAAGTGTCATTAATAAACACAATTGGAGTTCACTTTTATATGAATTGGAATGTTAATTGATACTAATCGGTAGTAAGTAGGAAAAAAAACACAAAAATGATCAATATTATCGTTTATTATTCAATTATCATCTTGTACTATTACTGTTACTGTTAGGTATCGCATTCCATAATGATTTAAAGGTATTGCAAGCGAAGAAGATCAGGTATTGTTTTCTCAATATCCAGTCAACGAACGAGACTGGATGGGTGCAGTGGAAGGTATTAGTGCTTGTTCGGAACGTATCATCGACGCTGTGAGAAGCTTGGAAGATGAACCCCATATAAAACCATTCGCAGCACCTGTCAATTTAACTGAATATCCGGATTATTTGTGGGACGTCGATTATCCAATTGATTTGAGTACAATTGTTGAACGGGTCAAGAATCGATTTTACAGGTTCATTGGTTAAAATGATTCATCGACGTCGAACATCTAATATCATTGATCAAAAAACCCGGCAGTTGTAGTCTTTTCATCTTTATTAACTAACGCAATAATTATCTAGTTTTTATCCATACATTTTTGCGATACTTTTATTGTGGGGATACTGATATATCGGTTAAAAGCTTGACACCACAACCGTAAAGCAACTTTTCGAGAAGCAATGTAGAATCCGTTATGGCATATCGGTAATGACGCTACCATGATCCACGGATGGTCGAATGATCGATAAATTTATGTTTTGAAATTTGCAGAAGATTGGCAAGTTTAGAGCAGGATATTCGCTATATCGCAATAAATGCACGTCTTTTTAATCAACCAAACAGTGAAATTGTTCGAAATTCCAGAGTCCTGGTAGAAACTCTGATTCGTTATCTGAAGTAACTTTTTTTCGATCGTTCAATCATTCAATGACTTCAATTACATTCATATATTAATTCATTAAATTCTTTCAAGAAAATAATTCTCTCGGTTCCGCTTTTGTCATATGGAAATAAATATGTTGAAAATTTCAATTCGAAAGTAAAGGGATAGAAGATTAATGTGCAGAAACGAATTTACCCGACTTTATTTTTAAGAATATTATCATCACATAGATTAGGTACAACCAGATCAAGCATAGTGCAACTCATTATTTTTCTTTTTCAGCATTCTTTTTCTTGTATAATTCCAAGTAATTTTAGCGATGCTCAGTACACGGATGCGATGCAGCTATTTCGGATTTTGAAAGCTGGACAAGATAATGAATTAAGAGAATATAATAATTTGAAGCAGTGCACCAAAGTTACAGTTGAAGAAATGAAAGAAGAGCCATCCGCTGTTGCAAAGAAGACAAAACATCGATCGCGTAGTCGTGCTATGTCGCCGATTTCTTCCGTGGATCTTCCTTCTGATTGGTATATCGAATGTGTTGATGTGCTACAAGAAGTGATGGCAGAGCGAACTTCAACTCATTTTATCAGTTCTGGTGGTGAGGTTAGTGTCGTATGATTCAAAAAATATGTAGAGTTAGATTTATCACGATCATTGGCATCACTCATCACGCTTTTCTTTGTTGTTAGGGGTGACTATGCGTGATGCATATATACCTATATTTGGCTGTTCATTATCGCTTCTTAACTGTTACTTGCATCACAGACCACAGAAATTCTTATGTAAATGTTACTTAATATCCATTTAGTTCTCGAAAAAAGCAAATTGATTTTCATCACTGAGTTCTTGTAGTCAACGCACTTGTTGTAATGTCACTGATGAACAAAACGAAATAAATCTCGTGATCCTTATGATATATTTTTGTTAAACGAATTCACCAAGCCGAACTAGAATTCTTGAATAATGATAAAAGGATGATGAGATACTATCAGAGAAGTGCAGTAAATTGCAAAATTCATCTAATTAAAAAAAATGAATGAAGGCGGGAGTCACAACGCCTTCATTCCAGTTCCAGAAAACTAGGTAGCGCTATCAAGCGACATTATGTCAACTTGCAATTTCTTTTCCATTTCGTATTTATTAAATGAAGGAAATATCATAGTTCAGTGGCTTGCGGATGTGTTTTCGTCATATGATGACTTATTAACTGTGAAGGAAAAGGTTATCACACGAGCATATAGCAGTCCTTTGGATGTTGTCAATGCAGTAAAAACCTTGATGCAGGCATGTCGAAATGCTGTTGATAATAAACGATCACCGGTAAGAATTTTTGTTTGGTTTACTTCTTCAGTTTTAACTGAAGTATTTTGATTCCAAATGTTGGGGTGTTATGTTTTTGATCGCTGCTTTAAACCGTTAGTGCTTGTTCCTTGTAGATACCAAGATCCTTTTTCTATTCTTTTTTCTTCAACTTATTACTATGTTGCTGAGGTATGACTGCATCTCAAGCAAAGCTGTTTCATATGATTCCATGCTGAACTATTTTACCCACAGTTCTTAATATATGTTGTCGATTATTTTTATAAATCTGTTGGTGTAATATTGTCATCTCTCCAACTCATGAACACAACGTTCTTCATTCACGGTTGTTATAGAGTAAAAGCTACTTGAACTATATCAAGGTTCATGAAAACATCTTCTAATACATGGCAATACATGGCAAAAATTAATCAAAATTAGCCGAGAAAATGGTAGTGTCAATTTCTTAATACATCTTTGTTTCTTCAGGTTTTTCGCGACAGTTTAGCGTGTGCTGCATCATTTGACAGCAAGATGGCACCTGTTGTAGTAAAATGGCAACGTATGAGACAGTCAGAAACGCCGTTAACTGCAAATGAAGCTGAAGGTCATCATTTACGAGATCGTCTGAAGAATTCACATGTCTATAATACAAGAAGGTAGTTGTAGCGTTCGTATCTTAAATTTGTTTAGATTTTTTTTAGAACATCTTATCTTTTAAGAACATATTATTCCTATTTCGAGGAATTTTAAAATGATTTTTGGAGTTTCAAGATTTTTTTATATCCATAAGTTTTAACTTCATAGAAAAAAGTAGTGCAATTTTCAGTCGTCACGAAAAAAGGCAATTCGGTGATCAAAAAAATGAGGCATCAACAAGTACAATCACACCTGTCCGTTCGGGGAGGTCTGGGAGAATGCCAAGTGGATATTATCGAAATTTGAACAATGGGATATATATTGCGCAGGACCAAGGTTGTTCACATTTGTAATTTTTTACGAACATTTTTATTTCCTAATGTACAGCGTAAGATCTGTGTTAATTTTTTTATAGATTCTTCAGATTTGGAGCTTTCTGTGCGATTTAATAATCAGGTTAGTTCTTTTTTCTTTTTTCGTTTTTATTCACAAATTATCAAAACAGAGTTTGACAACTTTGTCACCGTGTAGTTATGGATATAGAAAAAATTCTGTACTTTGGGACATAATTCGAGGCAGGGTAACAAAACTTTAGAAGTATGGTGACGTTTAGTTACATATGTTGCTTTTCTTTATTAAACCATCAGTGACTCAAGTTTCCATTTTTCCAGGATTCTGGGCGTACAAAAAGAAATACCATCGAATGTAATCAGGCGAGGTACTTTTATATTGCTTTTTTTTTAAGGAGAAAAAGAAACAGTTATTCTCCCAAATGAATTTTTTTCTGTTTAGCATTTTTGTACATTTATCCGTTCAACTTTTCCAGGAACGGCGAAAATTGTGAAAATAGTAATAATGTACAGTCGGAGGATCAACCAGGTTAGTTTTTGGAAATTAGAGCCTAAATCTCTAGCTTTCTTTGCAATTCGGTCCTTAACTTCATTCCTGATTTAAATAATAAGATAATTAAATGCCAGGAGTTGTTAGCAGTATAAATTCTCTTGGAGTGCTTTTTCAGTATTCAGTATTTTTTATAACCGGTTGAAGAACTGATGGTTATATTTAGCAGTCTTTGATATAGCATTAGTATCGTCATTTCATGACAGTGAATGACGGCGAGTGAAATATATTGTTCTCGTAAATGTTGTAAAATGCGTTCTTGTGATCAAGAAATATGCTGACTAGAATGGATTAGTGAAAATCATTTATGTTGTTTATTGTTTATAGGGCCATCTGGACTGCAGAACAAAAACAGTTTAGTAAATGTGAGAAGAAGCTCGAGAAAAAGAGAGAAACATTATAACTTGTCAGTTTTTTCATGAATGATTTTTATTGGTAATTCTCAAGGACGAGACTGTTTTTTGCTTAGACAGAAGCTTTCATTTTCTATTTACTACGAGTGTGCATCTCAATTATTTCCTTTATTACATCGTCCGTAATTCAGTGTATAATCAGTAATCTATTCAGTTACCTTGATAATTTTTTCATTGCTGGAAGGAAAACTATATTTTAGTGGTACGGTGACAGTAACGGATGGAAGTGACGAAGATACAACAAAAGTTGACGTTTTATATGACGAAAGTACAGCTGAAGTAGACGATGATCCGTTAAGTGATTGTAGTTGGAACATGCGAACAAATAGTACGAAGAAAAATAAAAAGTGAGTTTCTGATTTTTTTAGGTAGTGAAAGGTGGGCGACTAATGTGTTTTAGAAATTTTTGATTTTAGTTTAAGTTGTATATTGCATATTGGATGTGAAACTATCATGAATTCGGAGACGGACCTATTCTGAAAAATGATTTGAATTCTCCATTGAGTTTATTAATATGACAGTTTTCGTTAAATTATTACGTTGATTTTGTTGAATCATAAAATCTAATTTCCAGTTATCGTAAACGAACATGCGGAAGTCAGGAAAGTGCAGAAATTAACAAGAAACGTCGTCGACAAACTACACTGAAAAAAATTAGGGACGATGCAAATTCAGCACCGTATTCAATTAATGAGCAGGATTCACAAATAACAAGAACATATGTGACTAGAAATCGTCAAGGACATGTAAATCACGCGGCTACACGCGCAAACGGTGACACTCATCCTCGGATTGGGTTAAGACGATCCGTTCAACGAAATGTCAATTATAATGAGAATGGAATTACTGATGACGATGATGACAACGATGAGGCATCGAATAGTAGTGCAAAACGAAAAAGGATTCGTAAATATGATAAATAAAGCATTTTGCCATTCTATACAGTCTCCATATTTAACGTTTATTGGATTTTAAATTTTTTGCATAAATTCAATAGAAGAATCAGATGTATTATGTTCTGCCTAGAAATTTAGTGTATATATCGTTGTTTAGGATATTATTATTTGTCTTTTAACTTTATTAGAGGCGAAGTTTTTTTCGGCTTTTTCCTGACTAAACTTCTCACCTTAGCTAGGTTTCGTATTTCAACGTTTTTGAAAATGAACTAATTTGGTGGATATCCAAAAGAACACGCTTTCGTAAGACATTGAAGCGATTCTGTCTGCATGATATCATCACTCCTTTCGCAGCATTTACATAATGTGTCATGAGATATATTGTCACCCATTTACCCGGCATCATTATCAGTTGTACAATGTATAGAGAGATTTTGACAATAATGAATGCCAGTCGCTGGCATAATTGTTATTTGATTGTAATTTATATATATTTTGTATTATCAAACTTCTTAGGATCAAATGTTATTTCTGTCCAAACAATAAATTGTATTTAAAATTGATCAAATTCTTAATCTTTTATTGTTACAGAAGTTTTAGTTTACTATTTGTCATGTTCTTATCTAATATGGCAGAAGCATTTTTTTTCATTAAGCCAGTCATTTCGGCTCAGTTATTATGATTTATATATTTTCATCTCAATGAGAATATAAATCGAATGCATATTTTTTGGAATTTCTCGCTAGAACTCCTATCCGAATCCAGCTCTTGATTTCTTTTATTTGTTAATGATTGTATGCCTGAAACATCAAAAATTGCAGTGCCGAATAGGTTTAACTGATTTTACTACAATTATATCATTTTAATTTTTGATGAATACGTTTCTGGAATGCTTAAATTTCAAGTTCATTTTTCAGTTATTTACCTCTGATTTTTCTTGTTGAATTTCTCTATTTTTGTTCGTAAATTGAAATTTGCTTTAAAATCTTGCTTTGTAAATTACTAATATCATTCATCGAAGAAAACTGACAACACAGTATCATTCATTGAAGAAAACTGAGTCATAAACATACTTCATAACTTAAATCAAAAATTTTTTCGGATTTTTTTTAAAAGCTCACAATAATGATCATTTCCGGATTGTTACAGGATTAGCCATTCGAAATAAAAATAAATGTCCTTTATTATTGGAATTTATTCGTCCCAGCAATGGAACATTTATTTGTTGTTTGTCAGTTAAAAAACCATCATTCATTTACAAAATCGATCAAAATTCTTACCAAGAGCTTCCTTTTAATGATCAATCCACAGTACTTTAACTTATAGTACACACGGGGTTGATATCGAAGTGATAGCTATGTGGTAGATAGATGTATTGTCAATTATTAATTATAGCGCATGGAATCTTTCCTCCATGTAAGTATTTAGATTAGTCTTCGTTACATGAATTTCAACTGTGAAGTTGACACTTCTTTCTGGTGCAGCTACTCTCGTAAAATTAATCAGGAATTCTGATCCACTGAGACATAGCACTCTTCTGTAATGCTGCTTGTTTGACTGGATAATGCAGCAATATCAGCGAAGTTGTAAATTTGCAAAATTGTAAATCACTGAAAGTTTTAATGGTAGTAATATTTTCGGTAATTTATGAATATTAATTAATATCTTTTAGGGGATATCCAAATAATATCGTTTGACTTTTTAATTGACAGTTATATTCGAATTTCTTTTATCGGATAGTACAAAATTTTTGTTGAGAAGAAATCATAAAGTTTTAATTCACTTTAATTGAAATCTTTGATACTGAAAATGAACAAGAATGAAAAACACTAATATATTTGAAATGAAAATTTAGTGCAAAAAAAATTCCATATGGCTTATAATTAATACAAAATCATCGATAAGCTACTGTAGGAAATTAGAATTGGTAAATGTATTTGATACTAAATTATAATATACAAGTAGAAATATCGATTTATTGATATCTTTGATATTGAAATTTGAAACGAAAATTTATTGTAAAAAAAAATTTCATATGGCTTATAATTAATACAAAATCATCGATAAGCTACTGTAGGAAATAAGAATTGGTAAATGTATTTGATACTAAATTATAATATACGAGTAGAAATATCGATTTGAATTAATATATAAATATTATACATATGTGTGTGTAATAAGACTTAAATGTTGAAATAACTTTGCTGCATTTTATTAAGTGTTAAAATAATTTTGTAAAAGAAGAAGATATTTAAAATTGAATCAAAATCAAGAACTTCCTACTATATTTGATTAAACAATTTTCTAATACTGTTTACTACTGTAAAATAACAACAGTATTATTGTACTGTATATTCTAATGAAATAATTTGTATAAAATGCAGAATTTTAGCTAATTTTCCAATATAGTGAAATATTTGATAGATTAAAACAATCTTTCTGAATTCGGGGAATTTTCTTTTTTTAGAATTAGAAAAGAAATATTATTTTTACAATTAATTTACTGTAAACTATTATTTTACTATAAATTAATTACTGTAAATTATCTGTGATATAGTTGTTATCAATAATTTTGAATTTAAAATTTCCTTTATTTTTTCACTTTTTTGTTTTAATAAAAATATTTACACTTTCTATTTATATCATCGAAACAAAATTATTCAATGCGATTCGGTGATCACAAGATATTGTTGTTTTGGTAGTAGATGATATAGTTCAACAAATTTAATTAGAATTTTAGCTAATTTCAATTTTGTTAGAAAAATTTATCAAATTATTAGCAATTTACACATTATCAATCATTAGCTTTCACATGATGATTTTAATTACTTTTGAATGGCTTATTTGTAGTGAGATCGAATTTAAAATTAAGCACTAGCAAATGCATTAAATGCGTCGTTGTCCATAGCAACGTGGGAATATAGCGAACAAATATACAGTGACTATTTCTTTGTAATTTATTTTATTTTTAAATTTCATTTAGCTTGATAGATTTTTTTTAATGGAATTTACTAAGGTTTATAATATTTAATTTGATTTATATTGTAAGATAATATAATCATTAGAAAAGTAATCATCCTTTTTTTTCAGAGCAAATAAGTCATTAGAAATAGTTAGGAATTTTCGTAAAGTTACGGATTATCAAAAAATCTTATACTGTTTTATGTATTCCATAAATGTTATATCTCATATAAGTTAGGAGAAATTGCATGCACAATGGAAAAAATTCCAGGAAGATATAATAATTAACGAGGTGTTAAACAACAATGAACAATGAACTGAAGGAAATATTAAATGCTACAAATGGTCTTCTATTTTATGAAGAAGAACTTAGTCCAGTTTTCTGTAAACCAAAACTTATTCCACTTAAATCTGTAACTCTCGAAAAGTTGGAAAAAATGCAGAGCGAAGCAATGGAAGTAATAAAAGATATTGAAAAGAGCAAGAACAAGACACCAATATCGGTAAATTTTTCTTTGTCAAACTAGCCTTGAATTAAATCGCTTTAGATCTATGATCCAAAGTCTAAATCTTCTTAGTAATTTTAGGATCACATTGTATTCATTGTTATTCATCGTCATTATTGTTAATAACCATATTTGCACCGTCAATAACCATATTAGCTGTTTCTATTATGCTTTCAGAATAGTGAAATCTTAGTAACATAGAATATAAAAAACTTCATAGATCATAATGTAAATTTCAGGGAAAAATTGAAGAGAGTAAGAACAAGACACCAACAGCGGTAAATTTTTCGTTGTTAAACTAGTCTCAAATCGCTTTAGATCTATGATCTAATGTTTAAGTCTGTTTAGTAATTTTAGGACACATGCATGCAAATCATTGTTATTCACCGTCAATAACCATATTAGTTATTTTTATTATGTTTTAAGAATAATACATCTTCGTAATATAGAATATAAAAAACTTCACAGATCATAATGTAAATTTCAGGAAAACACAGAATATAATCCAAGTAAGTTAAAAGGAAGCGTTGCTGATATTTGGATTGCTGAAGAAAATCAAGAAACAGCGACAAAAACTATATCCTAACTTTATAATCTATAACATTTTCAATCATACATCGTTTAAATCTGCTTCAGTTATTCATATTTTCGAGGTTTGAATCTATCGAGAATCTCCGGTTCTGCTATCGGATAAGATTTCGGAATAGCCTTCCATTCTTTCTCTGTTCTCTTGTAAATCATCTGTCGTGTATAATGCCCTAATTTTTGGTTGTCTCGCAAAGCCTTTACCGATTCTCTGGAAAAATAACAAGACCACATATACATTTTTCAACTGCGAATTATTTTTGAGACTGTTTTGTTATCCGTTTTCTTATCTACACTCTTATCTAACAGAGCATTATCTGGCAGCATATAAATTGCTGATTCACAATTAATACTCATTCCTTAATAGTTTCTGGTTGAGTGCTATCTTAGTCATAATGATGGAAACTAAAAAAAACTTCAAAACTTAATCGGATGAAAAACCAAATTAAATTACCTTTTTGATGGCGGCTTTAACAATTCTGCTAGATTACAATGGATCGGTTCTTGTGGCTTTTCGTGCATATAGATAACGTGAACTAAGTCAAGATCATTGCGCAATATTGTATTCGTGGTGTCACGTACTTCACGTGGCATGAATGCTTTAATTAGAAAATAGCTGAAACATGAGATGAAAATTAAAAATTTCTTTATTAGTCACAATTACCCTTACTCCACTTATCGGTACAATGAAATCAACAAGTAAAATTACTTTGACGTGTATACATGTTCAGCCGTTTGCTTTCTCACTCGCCTAAGCGGCAGATCACGATGTCCAAGGCTCTCCAATTTTTCGATGATAGCACCATTATCAAGGAGAACTTTTGCAGCGCGACGTATCGTGGTGAATAACTCTGGCTGTAAAATTTGGAATTAATTTTAAAACAACGAGAATAAGAAATTCTCATAAGAAAATTAGAAAAAAGCGCCAACCTTAGCCAGAGACCGGGTGATTAAAGTAATTTCATATGATGGCATTTTCAATTTATCATAAACCCATGGACGCAAGCGATAAAAAAATCAAATAGTAGTCATATGCAATTTGCTTCTTCTCACACGATCCTAAATAGAAAGGAACGAATTAGAGAATTTCTGTTTCATTCCTAAAACGTTAGCTAAATGTTGATGTCAATCGAGAAAGTTCATTACATTACATTCAGTCAACACATCAACAATTGACGTAACTTTCGTGATTTACGCCAACACTTTAAAGAGACCTATTCTTAACGGAACTGAGCAAAAAAAAAAAATTCGTATTTCAACAAACATACAACACGAAAACTCGGACCGCACGAAACACTCTGGATATTCTGCATAACCTCGGGATTAATTATAAGCAATAGATGAGCACTCTAGACAGATTCTAGGCCTAAGAAATCAGGAAGCATTTTCATGCAACCTTTAAACTAAGAAACAACCTTCACGCAATCTCAGGAGAAATCTTTATAATCTTCAAGGCTCAGGAAGTAATAAATCTTTCAAATAGTTATTACATTAGTCTCTTCAAAACAACTGTTCGATAGTTGTAACCACAAACGTACATTATATATTTAGCAACAAACATATTTCGTGCAATAAATAAATATTACGTAAATGTCGCATAAGTTAACATTATTTTAAATGATTTGAAAATTTCAATGCTTTATCTTTATCTAATTAGTAAACAAACTGCATTTGATAAAATTTGAGGACGAAAGAAGAGAAGCAATCACCGAAAGACAAATGTACAACAAAAAATGTTTCCTGTAAAAAAAATGTCCATTTCATTTCTTAATAATAAATTAGATCAACGAAATCAGGCAATGCTCATGTTAGAAATTGAAAACACAAACGTTGTTAGAGAAAAAGTGAAATCCTATCAAATATATCGTAACTCCATACAATATAAAAAAAATTTTTTGAATGTTAATCATATGATAACAAGCATGAAAAAAATAACCACTGATAATTGGAGCAAAATATACCCAAACTATTTTACGGAAGGAAAGAGTAGGTGACATGGAGAATAATGGATGAATTCATATCAGTTTTAAAAATGTCACCATATGAATTGTTGCAAACATTTTCAGGAAAATATTGTTTACATTTGTAGTATAAGCGACAACTTCAAAGTGGCTATTTAATTTTTAGTGCGACAAAGACAAGGAAATATAAATCAAGACTAATTATCCCTGCAAATATATCAAATCTGTTAGTCTTCCAAATTTAGACAAAGTTTATTTAAATTCCATAAAGCTACAACACACAATATAGTATAAGAAATGGATTCAATAAATGCTTAGTGCACTGAGTTGTCTCACAAAATATTAGAAGACAAAGAATGTGGTAGCAGTGAGTATGGACAAGATGTATATTCAGGTGGGCGAACTGTTGCGTCACTAATAGTTCTGCTAACAGGTTGATGTGATGCTGAAAATCTCGCAACCGCCTGAAATATGCCATTAATAACTGTATTATTGATATCAAATGGATGAATGTCACATTTTCAAAAAGGGAAAAGATATAAATCACTTAAATAACATTACGAGATAAGCGTCCCCCCAAAACTGATCAGCTATTTAAAATGGAGCCTTCTTTATTAAAGTTTAGGTATTCAAGTAATCCTTATTTTACAAACTTCTTTGATAAAAAGAAAAAGAAAAGCAAAAGCACAACTATAGTTCCTCCCTGTAAGTACTGCAACATACTTCTTCATAAGAGGGTGGGGGATCGAACGGCTTTGATGGATTTGCATTGGTTGATAAATTATGATTCAAAACCGGCATTGCTTCAAGTTGAATTATATACGATGGCAAAAAATAATTGTGAGGCCCTAGCACCACAGATTCACCATTATTATCATTTAACAAGTCCTCCTGAAACACGAAACATTGCAATAACTTCAGGTATATTTAAGTGAGTAGTGGTCCAATAAATGGCTTCATTGAAACAGAATAAGCCGAAAAGTGTTGCTAATTTCTGAGAAAATATCGAACACGTTACAATTAATTCCTAATGGATTTAAGTGACTTTTAAATCTAATAAGAAGAAATGTCCGATAAAAAATGCCTGCATTCGTAGATAAATTTCATTTCCTGTCCTGTTGCTACCTCTTCTCATTTCCATTACGCGATGTTGATGACCTATGCCCTGACTGCATATTCTATTTAGCGGTGCTCTTCGACGTCCTGAATAAACAGAGTTCAATATCGCGTATGAAAAACTAGTTTATTGCGAATTTTAAAGTTCCATAACTAAAGAGTTTTATAGCAAATTTCAAAATGGAAATTTTCAATTCACCAAATACTGTTTCTTAAACACTATATACTTCATAACTACTAAAAAATAAGATGCACTTCTTGAATGTACAGGCTTCCTTGGGAATAAATCCAAACGACAGACAACGCAACAGATAATCATAATTACCAGGAATAATAAAGGTAAACCAAGCACAGCAGCCCATGATGCCGCGTATTCCTGAAATGAAAACTATAAATATGAAACCTGTTTCAGTAACCGAAAATATTTATCGTTCTTTACTAAGTAAAGATGATAATATCGCTTAGCTTTTGTTCGTAGCCCAGAAAGTCAATGATAAGGGTTAAAAAGGAAATTTCTAAAGGCTAATTGTCGAGAACAAAGATCCAGTAAATGTGACCTGACAGAACTGTCCAGTATACCAAGAATCCAAACACTTGCAGTGTCCATTGTCCATCGGACGACCTCCATTTAAACATTTAATATGTTCACAATGCTGGCCGTGTATGTATTCCGGATGGGGACATCTGGAACTTTATACTTTCTCAGGACGATTACTTTTCCGAAACATTTTGAATTTTCTTATCTATAATTCGACACTGATTACTTTACACCTTCATTTTCCACCTATTTAGCAATATATTGCAGTTGCCTTAACAGCAATTCAATAAATTATTTATGTAGGTGAATTTAGTTTTCGGAAAATAGATTCGAAAATTCCGATAAAATAGCTCATTACTTTTCTATTAAAAACTAATTATAAACCTGCATGTATACTGTGCTGGAACAAGCTTGGGTATTTTCACTAAAGTACCATTATTGATACAAACTAATTCTTCGCACAAATGACCCCGATAGAATTTGGGACAAATACATTCTCCTGAAAATGTAATGACGAAACAAGATTGCTCGAAAGCCCGAATCCAAAATTCGAAAATTCGAAGTATGGCTGCGTAAAAAAATGGAAATTTTGAAAATCTGCTCAGCAATTATTAACGAATGGTAAATTTAATTTTGACCATATATACATCACATGCTTTACCAGGAAAGCTGAGCTATAGATTGTAAGTTGTCAAAATTTATAAAAATAGCCGCCGAAACGTATTTTTAGTTCCTGTTATAGTAACTATTTTCTATAATAATAAGACTTACGCTTCTTACCCCCTGATGTCTTCATGCCACCGTTGAGGCAATCTGGAGTAAAACCAAGCATCTTTTTTAGATATTCCAATGAATCCATCATTATGTCGCCGAAATGAATGCCATCGTTTTTGGTGCCAATATTTCCAGAGTAATTAATTTTTGGCGTGCTTTGCAAACCCGGTTCAGAAGGCACAGAAAATTTTCCATCAGTAATCGTCATGGTTGTCGTTCGTAATGTTGTGAGCTGAAAAAAGTCTTGCATTTGTCATTAAACTTTCATGTGAAACTTATGAAGAAAGTTTAAGTCATCAGTGGAAAGAATTATGCACAGTTAGACAAACAGTAATTTCAGGCTTATCACTAGAATTGTCCAATCATCCAATCATTGCGATATATTTTCAGGGATAACAGTACCTCATATTTGTCGTCTTTCTCCGAAGCGAAATAAGCTTGATTTGGTGAACCCATCGTAGTCATTAGAATTCAAGCATGCAATATTGCATATTTTCGCTACCAAATTCTACAAACATTCAACATCTACATTATAATTAAAAGAAAGAAATGTAAAAGTGAAATAGAGACAACGATAAACTAACGGTTTAATGCAAAAATAACCCCGCTTACAACAACGAATTCCAATTCATTACAATTGGGTTTAAACATATCTTAATTAAGCAAAATAATAACAACAGTAATTAAATATTTCTACAGTGAGAAATAAATCTTGCTATAGTAGGAGAGAAATTTATACTCACAAGAATACGTGTCTTTAAGGTACGTGATAGTTCACATTTAACATATACGTCAATTTATATATGCATACAACTATGCACATTAAGGCTATATTTAATATTTGTGATGAACAATTACATGCACTACTACAAAAGATATTTTCGCCATTTCTAATTTATTTATCAATTTCTCTCCCTATGATGAATCAAATGGTGATCTATCATTACTTAAAAGAAGCACACTCGAAATAAATCCATCAGTTTATATCTAATCATGAAACAGTATATCACTAATCCAAAAATAAAACGTAAAATGAAATCATATCATAACATCACTCTATAATCTCTCTCTCTCTCTCTCTCGCAACATCTCAAATATTTACATGAAGAAATACCGCCATGCTAATGATATGATGACAAGCCGTCAATTACCTCAGAACGTATCACTCATGTATGTATTCGTGTGTACTTATAGATGTGTGGTTTAAAATGAATATTATTCATTTTAGTATCTATTGTACTTTAAAAAAATGCAAATTAGCAATTCTTGCAAACTATCAAAAATGCAAATTAGCAATTCTTGCAAACTATCAAAAATGCAAATTAGCAATTCTTGCAAATTGTCAAAAATGCAAATTAGCAATTCTTGCAAACTGTCAAAAGTGCAAATTAACAATTCATGCAGAGTATGAGCGTCAAAATGTAAATTAACAGTTTTTGACAACTATTTATGATATCTACAGGAAAAAATAATTTTTATACTTTGAAAATTCTGTAAAAATTATTTATTATTTTTATATACCCTGAAAATTGATTTTATTTTTAAAAAGAATAATTAAAAGAAATGAATTAGTATGGATTGAAAATATTCATAATTTAGGAAGAGAGAAAGAAAAGGAAAAAAAACTGATTAATGAATAAATAAAACTCCTAATACTTCACTCAGAGCTGTAACCGATATTACTACAATAAGATAGTAATCGGAAATTTAGCTCGAATATCCCTTCCGGTATGATATTTAATGGAATTGTAGCAGAATTATACCTAACATATAAAGAAAGTATGTCATTCATTCATATTCGAAATCAATAGTATTTTTCATTCCGAAATATATATAAGTAACATTTCATCTAATTCGTTTTGCAAACAGTCAGATGAAATGTTCCGTTTGTTTTGAAAGAAAAATTTTAAAATTACTGAAATTATATAGGTTTATCTCAATTTTATCCATTCCATAAATTTTTGAAAGAATAAGAAGTGCATTTCTCTTCAACTAAGCTTTTTAAAGCTTATAACTTTCAACCAATCCAAAAGACCTCGGAAGGATCTATGAAAATTGTCAATCACAGTACTCAGTAGCAGAACTGACTTCATTTTATCATCATAGGTCTTCGAATGTAATCCGAACTTTCCACACAATTTTCATCAATTGCGCCTTTAGGCACTTCGTCACATATTCAATATCCCAATGTGAATTTAAATGATATGTTTTGACTAATACCTTAGATGTTTGATGATAACAACAACTTCCAATTTTTTATAATCCTAATATGATTATTTCATGTTTACATAGAAGGAATGCATGGATTCATAATTATTTCATGTTTACATAGAAGGAATGGATGGATTCAAATTCAGGTCTATTAAAATGTGAATGCAAATTATTTAACACTTGACACAGTCTCCTTTTTCCTTCTTTTTAAATCTGCTAAATAGAAGAATCGTACGAAATTTTATTTCAAAACATTTTGCAGTCTAATAATTGTTGTTGTAAGAAGTAGAAAAGACACTATCAATTTTTAAAACTTTTATAAAACCAAAAAAATAAGCAACAATTATGGAATATAACTAATAAAGGAGAACGATACAGCTGCGATAATTATAATGAATGTAGAAATTAAGCAATATTAGTTTGAATATTCAAATTAAGCCCTAATTCATAGCAAAATAAGTAATTCAATAATATTTTAATTCCTTTTCCTCCTAATTATTCCTTTAGCTAATCTCTGAATTTTTTTGTTCTCTATTAAAGAGAACAGCGAAAATCTCGTTATCCAAAAATCTAATATCATAGTAGTGAAATGTGAGTTATCAATCAATAACGTTAATGATAGCATTTTCATTTGAGTATTACCGAGAAGAGATAATAAATATCGGTCAAAATTTCATTAATTCCATCAAAATTTTATCAAATTTCAAACCACTTCTATCTAAGTAATTCTACCATTCATTTTACATTAACGCTTTTCGCTACCTTCTATAATGAAAAAAATTCAAAGAGTGCTAAAAAAATTTAGCTAACAATTTTTTTGAGGAATACTTACAAAAACTATCTTCTAAAAATTTTTCCTAAGAATAGCATTGAAAAAGCAGAAAGACAGATATAATAATAAATTTCAGTCAATTTAAAGAGTATTCAGAAAAAGGTTTCTTCTAAAAAGTTGCTCCAACGAGTTCATAATTTGTTGGATTTTTAAACTTTTAAGAAACTATGGAAGCGATTCATCTCTGCCAAAAATAGATTTCAAAAGGAAATATGAAATCAAGTATGCTCCGGAAAACAAACTAAATTCTAAGAGTGATAAAAGTACCAAAAGTAAAACCGACTGGAAAACATCAGAATCATTCGATTATTCGGCTCAGCAAGTATTATTAGAAGCATAGTTGCATTCTGCGGAAGACCGCGGGTAGTTTCGACTCATTTAACGAAGAGAACAATGTCAGTAAAGCATGAGAGAAAGCATATAAAACCGTTTTACCCTATTGGATTAAAGCATATTTAGGAATTGTCGACTTCGCAGATCATTTATTTTACTCAAGCTGTCACCAAATTCCAGAATAGAAGTGCGAAAAACCGACTGTACTTCAAATATACTTTCAAAATTCAATTTAAATTTTAAAATTAAAACCAAAGAAATGACCAAACAAATTTCAAATACCAAAGCAGTAGGAATGTGAAAAAATATATACACAAAATCGACAGTTCTGTTTATGTCATTATACACGATTATGTATAACGATGTAAACATGATATAGCTCGAGCAGTTGATAAGCGTACATCAATATCGTGATCTTTTAGTAGTAACATCAGTCCTACAAAACCACATATATATAATATATATTATATATAAAAAATAATACATTATATATATAAATCAATTATCCAAATATTTTTATGATTCAAAATCGTTTGCATTAACATTATATGCAATTGAATAGAACAATTTAAAGTTAAATACGAAAACTGGAACAAAATCTATTCGCTCTTAAAGATTACAGAGGATTTAAGATTCGAATAATGGATCACCTGCTTTATTTATCACGATTTATTAGATACTGTTATTACTGTTATTACATTACGCCTATTAAAATTAGAAATACTAAGAAATCTAACTATTCAATGTTTTGAAAAATTAGTCTATTCTATCTGTCTTCTAATTTAATAGTGAATCCATCAACTGGAAAATGAAAAATCACTGTTCATTCAAACTGATCATTAGAAATAGCACCTTCGATTCTATGCAAAAGTAATTACTCTTACTGTCCAAAATAATGAAAAAAAATCACCTGCAAATATTAATTCTTTTGAAATAGTGCTCCGTAATTCTGGCGTTAATTCACCCAACAAATAACCAGTCATGTGAGCTGCGTTGGAACGGATACGAGATGATGTACTTTTGAAATAATTGTTACAACTCAAAGCATAATAGTTGATACGATCAGGAAATGAAAAAGCCTAAAAACGAATGTTTAATAATATTTGCCAATATACAAAAAATTTTAATGTACAAAAAGGATTTCAATTTAATTATCAAATAAATATTCCGTATTCCCAATAAAAGTTTTTAATTCAATAAACTTCATATAACTGTCTAACTTGAAAACCAATTTAAATATTAAAAAAGGTCGTATAATATGCATCTACGTTGCTAAAAAACTCATATTTAGCTAAAATATATGCTAAAAAACTCATATTTCCAATTAATTCAATCACTCTAGCAAACAAGATTTGGATATGAAAGGTATAATCAACATCCCAAATATTGAAAATCAAAATTATAATTTGAACAGGATAAAAGAATAAAAACATAGTGAAAAATTATCCCCAAACATGTAAATATTTTTTGCAAAAGTATACGGCGTCATGTGAAGTGTAAAAGATCATTCGAATCTAGCTGAAATCACTTCCTATTTATTTGAGAAACTATCACGTTCCGAACATAACTAATTAGAAATAACGGAAAAAGTTTACTTCTAATGTTATTCTTACTTCGCCGTATGGATAGGAGTTATGGATAATCTAAATAAAAGCAATATGAATGAAAAAATAACTTACTAATATTACACTGAATTCTTTCAAAAATTGACGATAATTATGGCACTGTTCATCGATTTTTAAGTTGCGTTCAATCAGCAGTGTCAAACGATCGGAATTTAACAACGAACATACCGATACAAGGCATCGTGCACACATCTGAAATAAGGATTTTTTGAGAGAAGAAAAATTTTTAATTTAAATATTTTCGCAACGATATACAAGCATATGTTTGAACTCAGAAAAATCAATCTTAGTATATCACAGCAGTCAAGAACGTAGTAAGCCAACAGAAATTACAAATATATTAAAAGCAAGCTAATGTAAGTTAGCTAGCGAAGACAGACAACTTAAAATAATAATAACCTCCCAATCAAACAAGATTAAAGAACGCAGTTTAATCAAATGTCATCGATCTTTTTTGGGGAATCCTACGATTCTCATGTTCTAAAGCCGGTACACTGATAATCGAGATTATAAATCTCTGATGTATCATAGCGAATTTTGACATCTCATAGCAAAATATTTTTTCTCGAAATTTCACGCAGCTATCACTAAATTTTAAGAATTCAAAAAATTTCAGAAAAAAGTTGAAACTGCTACCTGCTTTACTTGATCCTCTTCATCATTCAAATGTAAAACAATTGAAACAATATTTATAAGCAGTTGTTCGCGATATGCATCATAATTACCCACTCGTTGACCTAATTCACCGAATAAGCTGAAAGATACAGCACGCAGCGCACTACTTTCCTAAAATTAATGCAAGACTGATCGGATTGACGAAATAGGATAATGCAATAATTGGAAAATGAACATCTTACAAAATGTTCAAAATATCCCCTGATGCAATTATGTGAAGTTAAGCATCTTTAGAAAACGAATTGAAATTTGCATACTTTTTCAAAACACGGTCGTAATTTCAACAATACATTCGACAATATATTTTCCAGATGAGTATCCGGTACACGAGTAGAAAGTTTATTCAGTGCATTAACTGCTTCCATTGCAACCTGAAACAATATATCTTAACAAAACACAATAAAATTGTGAGCGGTGAGAAAAAAATGTATTCAACTCCTAATAGAAAACATTTTACCGTTCATAAACGGCTTGAGAATGGACAAAAATAGCAATACAATTATGTAATAAAATAGAAAAGCAAGAAATCTCACAAATGAAGATGTTTTCTTAAAAAAAAGGAATCAATTTTTAAGTCATAAAAAAGTCAAAAAGATACGTCATCTCGGTGATCACCGCTATCGTCTAACCCGGCCATCGCCGCTTGTATTGCATCCGATGAATATTTGTTTAAAATTGAATCACTACAGCAAGCCAAATCACCGAGTCCGCGCACCGCTAACTTAAAATTGAAAAATTCAAAACGACATTTGCACAAAAATAAGCATATATTATTATCACCCATTATTCTTACAAAAATTTTTATAACTTACTTTTCGAATTTTTAAATTACGATCCTCCAATGCTTTCATTAAGTTTGTAATTAGTGCCTCAAGAAGCTTATTATCAACTTTTCCGTCTTCATCCGGACATCTAAAAAACGAAATCAATGAAATATTAATAATTGACGAACATTATGGAGTTAATAGAAAGCAACAGTATTAGCAACTGAGAAGTAATTTATAAACGTACAAAAAAAGATTATACAATATTGATATATACCGTTTGGTTAAAGCAGATAAAACTGCAGCTGCAGCAATGCGATATGCATCACTGGGGGATTGCATGCGAGGTATCATTAATGTTACAAGTGGTCGTATCCATTCAGGACGATGTTCACTTAATGATCGAGTTAGAACTGCTATCTATAAAAATAGATAAGAAATAATAATGTAATTACCTTATGTACTGCACGAAAATTGTAATAATATAGTATGATGATTACTCGACGACAAACGGTTTGTTAGAATATAAGATTATCGGTATAAAAAGAATAATAATAGCATGAATAAGGGAAAGATGAGTAGGTAGACCATACGTATCAGAAAAAACTACTGGTAATTCTTAGAAAAGGCTAAAAATTACAGAATCAATCTTAGAAACTAACGCCATTCGTAAAATGCAATGTATCAACACAATCACTCCATGCACGTTCTGAATTCATCTTTTCAACAATGGCATCATCAAGTGTTCGAAGGAACAAACTTCGCAAAGCCTGAGATGCTAGAGCAGCTGGTGTAGATGATAGTCGACGCAATTCGGGAGTGATGATCAACGATTTTGCCCCTGAATTTGCATAATAAAATTAACAAAATACACCCCGAAAATAAAAAAAACAACACGAAGAAACAAATGGTATCCAATTAAAAGAATGGAGCACGCATTGGCCTAAAAAAGTAGAAAAGGAATAACATGTACGGATAACTTTTAGCATATGCTAAAAATAACGGGAATAATTTGGGAATCTTACCATCTTTTTCCTTCATCAACACTGGATACTGAGTATCAACAACAGCCGCAAGAAATTGCAAGAGAGCTGCTAAAATATTTGGAATTCGCTTACATAACTCTATTTCTGGTTCACCAGCCTGCAATACATGAGAGACAATACATTCACTATTTATTAATTTTTCATTATTTCCGTAAAAAAAGAATCAATAAACAGAAACAGCTGGAAATTTGATTACAAACTAATTGGGACACTTTTTTTTACTTGGTAGTAGTAGCTGTGGAAGTTTGCCTGCAGAAACTTGAAAAAAATCTTCCATTATTGACAGGAAGATATATTATCGCATGACGAAATATGGAATGAAACTTATCAACACAAAAATCTGGTCTTATTTCATCAGATAATAGTCTATAACGTCACAAGATTTTGAAAAGCGAAACAAAATAACATTACCTTAATAATTTCTGCAATAGCTGCTGCTAATGTACAAACTTCAGGTTTCACAATTTTCACCGGTGATCCAGCACCGGTATCCAGAACTTCAAATGGTACATCAGATGTTTCTGATGAGCCACATCCAGTTGTTATCAATTCCAATAAATAATCAGCAATTAATGGAAACAGAGAGTGATCATGCGACATTGTATGCCATGCATCAATCATTGAGCTAAATGAAAAAAAAATAAACCAAAATAGTTTTCTCATAAAATAAAAATATCTCGATATATTATGAAAAAGAAGGAAAAAAAGTACAACGTTCCTAAGGCTTTAATCATTCAGTTTCAATGAATATTGACAAATTATTGATATATAAAGACATTGCATGTATAGCTACTTCAACCTTTATAGCTTAAAGCTAGAATAATTTCATTATCTATCTGCCGTTCCTTACTTTACATGAGCAGATTATTCTTGTGGAGCCCTACTTCGAAATCCAGAATTTTTGAATACGTACACAGAATAGGGTAGCGGTCTAACCAACATGACATCGATACATGCATACAGCTGATGATGTGCATACGCTATTAAAGCTGCTAGCAAATCGGTATATGTTTGAACGCATGAGTGTATATCCGGCAATTTATTTAATAATGTTGTAACCAGCGTATCAGCCTACAAAATAAGATCATCCTCTTGTTTAGCTTTCAATAATTCGAATTCAATTTAGTTTCAAAAACTATAAAAATTAGCCCCGACGTCTTTAATAGGACTAAGAAAAGAAATCGGATTGAAATCAAGCAAATGAGTGAACGAACAAGTTACCTCAGCAGATAGGGTGTCGCCTCGATGTGCTAATATACTGGTTAGTAATTGAGCAGCTGCAGAACTGACCTGACTCTGGCGATCATTTAACATACCAAACAAACCTGATATGTATGTTTGTATTTGGGATTGCGGCAAACGACTATCAGTAATCTGTAACAAGAAATAAGAAATTTAAAGAATAAGTCAAGAAAATGATCAAAGCTCACCTGATAAAAATTTAAGTAGGACTGTGGTAAAAGTATACAAATACCTTTACCTATATAATCCATTTGATATAGCTTGAAAATACATTTCCTTTATAGTTTGACACAGTGGATATTTTTATATCTCTCAAGTAAAAAAAACTTAAAAGAGAAGTCCTTACTTACATCAGCCATAACCTTGATAGCTTTTCGTGAAAGCATTCCTTCCAGTTTACCCTCGTCACCAAGATGCTCGTTGATGAATACCGTCGGATCAAATAGAGTATTGTCAATAGTATCTCGGGCAAGACCTGAAACATAAGTACCATATTCTCAAAAATTGTAAGATGTGCTATAATTAATTAGACAAGTTATGCCAAGATAAATAGTGTATAACTGTTTCAAATTACTAAAATAACTTTAAGAACCTTTGTAGACATGAGCTAGTCGAAATGTCCAGTAAACGGCACGTAATGCAGCATGACGAACAGCACATAATGAATCAGCAATTCGTGGAACTAGCCGAGCTAACAATGATGACATCGGACCAAACTCACTTGCACGCTAAATAAAAAGTCAAGCATATCAACCGGAATTTATTTAAAAGCTAGCAGATCAAAACAGATTCCAATTTGAAGATTGGTTCAGCATCATTTGTCATCTTGTGGTAACTCATTAAGTATGTATCACAAAGTACCAAAAATGAGATGACATAGAATGCAAACTATATTCTTCTTCATCGAATAATCATTAGTAAAGATGCTAAGAAAAACTATCGAAAAATTAATCATTTTCCCATATCGCATTCTGCTATAAAGCGCTCTTAATGGAAAAGAATGTAATAAGTATTTACACCCAATGCAAAATCTGTAGCATGCTCGAAATAAACCATAAGCACAAGTAATGTAGTATCAACAGCTCGTAAGCGCTCATGATCAGCTGTAGAGGCATAATATGGTTGAAAAAGCTGCAAAAATACAAAATTATTTTCAAGTTTATGAAACTTATGCACCTTCACCTGAAATAAATGTTCAGTTCTGCCTAATATTTTCGTTTATTTTAACTAAGGGAAACGAAAAATTTTTAAGCTAGAGTGCAAAATAACTAATATTTCATTTATCATTTATCTATTTATCTCATATTTCAAGAAAAGAGTTTATCAGTCAAAGTTTTAATTGATTTTCTTCGATACAAAGAACCGCACGATCTCTTGGTCTGATATGGAAACAATATATGATTCTTTGCAGCATATCTCTTTATCCACAATTCATTTTCTGATAAGACCACGAAGTTACAGACAATTTTCTCATTAGTCAAAAACTTAGTCTACAGCAATTGGAACAATAATTTGTTCACATTAACTCTTACTACTATCACAAAGCCAAACTTAAATTATTGACTATAAAACCGATACCAAACACACCTTTAGCAAATGTGTAACGGTTCCAACAACCGCCTTTTTCTTGATTATTTGCTCGATTGCTCCATGATACTGATTTACTGTAGCCTCCATCATCGTTGAACTTTCATCATCGTCAATCTATAAACTCTCTGTACAGAAGCTTTTTCGTGCCGTAACTTAATAGAATGCAATCACAAACATTCCCGAAAGAAAAACAATCACCGGTTTTGACCGGTAATTGAATATTCTCTATTAATGCTAAACCTTTAATTTTAATTTAATTCAGTATTAAAAAAGCTCTATTACTGTAATTTGTTCAATATGTTAAAATTAATACATGGTTCTGTAGTATAAAACCATAAAAGCACAAAAAGATCAAAAACAAAAAAACAGCAGGGTGCAGATTGTATTTTTAAAAAATAAACAGATAAAATATAAGCTCAATTTCAAAAAAATTCCAATAAATGAACTTCTAATGCATATCAAAAAAACTTACAGTTTTTAAGCCACTTCGTTCTCGGCATAAAGGAAACGTGTGATTTGTTAAGACATAACCTATCTGCCATATATCATCATCGGATATGGTAGGTTCCAATGCACTGAAATTATAACATACAGAAAAATACCATACTTCACATCTTAGGAAAAAAATCTTTCTTAATTTTCAGCAGCAATCATTTTAACATTTTTGAAAACAATACAACTATTTCCATCATGGTTTAATGAAATGCAATAATAGTAAAATCCCTGAGGACAAATAACTACCATTAATGTAAAATTTAAACCAAAATTATTGAGTTACTGCAAATTGTTAAGAAAAAATAAGATTGAAGCTAACACCAAAGCAGCAACTGCTTTACCAGCAAGTAGTCTTATGGAATTCGACAAAATTTCTGGTGATTCGAATTCAATATAATCCTAAAATTAAACAATTATGATGAGTAAGAAATTGTGGTTCCGGTAAACAGGAATGAAATAATTTTCCATAAAGATATTTTTTCAAACAAACCTAACCGAATTGTTGTATAATTGATACATGCAGAAAGATATTTTTTGCATATTTTATTCATGTACATATACGAGCAGTTACAACGGGAAATAAAAGAGAAAGGTAAAAGGAAATCACTAACTTTAATATGATTCAAAAGTTCCGCGCGACATTCCAAATGATATTCCGTTATGAGATGCGCCGGACTCACTGAGACCGCAATTAAATATATTGTTTCCAACAAAGCTTCCCGAACAACTACTTCCTGCTAAAATTTATTTCGTGCGCATTCTAAGTTACCCAGGTTCACAAAAATCACATCTCATTCTATCTGGTCATCTCGCCCAAGATAACACCATGTGATAAAATCATGACTACCTATAGTATCACACAGCAGCAAATCGTTATTTTGAAAGAAAATTAGTGTGATTTTGATTCTTGAACTTCTAAGGGAAATTTTATATTTTAATTAGATTACCTAAAATAGCAATCATTTAACTTTTTTACTCCGTATTAAAAAATCTACTTTATGAAAAAATACTGCTAATCTAGATCGAAAAAATCAATCTCCGAGGAAATTATTTACAAAAAAGAATTCTTGCCTTTCAAGGCTACGTTTGATAAGCAAAGTAAAACTCCAACCTTTGGATTTTCCAAATATCGCCGTAAAAATACAAGTACGGTCTGCTCCAGCCTTTGTGTGACTACGTCTGTTGGACAATAATAAATCACATGACCTAAGGAATTTCAAATATTTTCACGGCATAAATGCATTATAGCATAAGCTTTTTTTTTAATTTTTCTGTTAGAATATTTTAAAATAAGGTCATACCGTAGCTCAGCATAATAGTAGCACGTAAATTAACCATTTCTTGATCACTATATTGTTTGTATGGCATAGCATCCTGAATTTCGTCGAAAAAACAAAAAATTAATAATATTAACATAAAAGAAATGTATGACTAGTATGAAACACAATCGCAGTTCTTAAAAAGGTTTTTATGAAAATGTAAATTTCAACTAACCATTTTTTTATCAATAGATTTTCATAAAGCATTTAAAAAATTTATCACCTTGATAAAAGCAAATAATCCGGAACTTTTCTTAAGATTCTCCCATTTGGCAATATTTTCCAGTTCCGTGAGCACTAAATCGGTATGCGTAGTAGCACAGTAGCCAATCGCTTGAGCACAACCTGTGCGTTCAGCTTGTTGTCCATGCTGTGTTGAACGGAATAGCAAAACAAGATGGTCAACAACAAAACTTGTATTTGTTGACAACGCTAAGGCACCACCGAGACATCGCATTAGAAATGCCTGAGAATGGATTACTTCGAAAACTAACCAAGAAATTCAAACAATATTCACTGTATAGTTATATTACTTTAACTGTAAGTTCGCAAGAGTCTCAGATTAAAGAGAGCTAATCCGACCACAAATTATCAATTTTAATATAAATTAAGCCAATATAACACAATGCTCAAATAATAGACAAAGGGTATATGTTCCTTACTTAGTTAATATCTATGAAGGAAGAGATGACCACTCAATGGATGGATATGCAAAACAGAAATATGCACGATAAAGATCGGAATATGAATGTTTTTTCAAGATTTCCTGAAATCCTAATTCATATGCGCAAAGACAGAAACACTAACTTTTTCTTCAGGTGCATTGCCATATAAATTGAACTGTTTCCCCATAGCAGCTGCAAGTGCACACCGCCATTCACCATCATTCACATTTTTCACACACAGATCTAACAAATCGAGTATATGTGCATGCCATCGTGCAATACGTGTAAGACGAAGCTCAAAAACTGCGCTGCTACCTCCTTCCATCGTATTGTTAACTGTACCAGGCGGTGATAGACCTAAAATTAATAAAGCAAAATTAGAAATCAAAGAGAATATATAAATCTGAATTTGAAAATCTGCAAGTTTTTCAGTTTAGTTAAAATGTCCTCTAGTACCTTTTTCCACAATTGAAAAAAATCTATTAAGCTATTCTGAACTGAGTTCTAATTTTAAAACGCAAAACTATCTAGTTCTACTCTTCAAATGCAAAATGAGATTGAAATACATATGAAACCCACTTTTCAATACAACAAGCAATTCATTACAACGTTTCGGTAGAATATCACGCAGTGAATTATGAAACCATGGTGCGAGAACACTTAGAAGTCGTAAAGCTTCTGCAGCTCGTTTTGAAAGTACCAAACTAAGCGGAGCATTATTCGTACAGGTTATAAGTCGCGAAAACACTTGAAGATTCCTGGCAACATGCGCTGCAAGAAATGTCGCTATTGTAATTATGATATCAACGTCATACAAGCACAAAAATGAAATTTATTCTCATAAATGATTTGAATTCTTGATTTTTAATGTATCTCTTCAGTTTTCTTTAATTCTAGTAATTGATCTTTTTTGTTGCAAACGTAATATTATTTATTACTTACGGCTATCAAAACCGGTCTCAAAATCCGGTTTTTCTCCTGCTTCGATCGTTCGTTCGGTAAGAGTTCTAATACACTTGAAGATATCCGTCACTGCTATGTTATATTCTTGGGAACAAATGAATTCGAACAAATATGGCCAAAGTAACTGCAATAAAATATCATCAGGTCATTTTTAAAATAGGAAAAAGATACTTCCAATATTAATAAAAACAACCTCTTTGCAGCATTTTCAAACTGATAGCGATGGGTTGGGCAGGACGTTTACATCTTGGGCAGGACGTTTACGTCTTGCCAACCCATCGCTATCAGTTTGAAAATGCTGCAAATATCACCGCGAGTGCAAGAAAAATACCTTATCAGACTATAGATATTAAAAAAAATGCTTTATTCACCATTACGAAACCTTAGTCTCTTGATAGAATGCACACTACACAATATTTGAAATGCAAATTTAATCGGACTAAAGTCTACCGCTCTTCATTATTTATCCGAAGTTTCTCGATGATACTTTAATTTAGTCCAATCAACTAACACTATGAGCAGTTGAAGAAGTTTTTGCTATCGTTTGCAATGCTTGTCCACACTGTGCCCGCAAATCTGTTGCACTATCCGCTGCTTCTATTTCTGACAAGAATGTTTTCTTAGCCTCAAAATTATTAATTATTAATCCATTGTTGTTGAGATCGAAAAATTTTCCCTGATATCATTCCTATCAGCTCATTGAGATATCCTTATGCATATGATACCAGAAATAATTAATAACTTAACATACAGAACTCTTCACTTTCTTCCTCAATTATTTCTTTTCTTTGACATTTTATTTATAACTGGAGACTAAAGCCTTCAACTGCATCCTTTTCATTTTTTCATTTATTGTTACCCCAATTAAGCAACATGCAATATTAAGAAAACATTGGCGTGGAAGGTTCTCTAGATTAGTCTACCTACACATAGCTTAACTTTAATATGTATAAGGAACAGCAAAGACTTAAAAGAACTGCATAGCAGCTAGGACTGTCAGTTTTGCAAGCAAAATAAGGAATTCCCTAATTGAGGGTTTAATTAATCTTAATTGATGGTCATGATAGGTAATATAGGATAGAATAAATCTCCTTCACAACATTTGAAAAATAGAAAGATGTTAACTCTTTTCGTCCTTATATGCTTTCGAAAATTCGAAAAATGCTTAAAAATCGACTTTTTTTTTAATCAGTGGTAGAAAGCTGAAGTGAAAAGTAATTCTTTTGCCCTTCTAATATAAGTAAATTTCAATATGAAAAAGATGAAAGTTTACCATTTCGCCATCATGAACGATAAGATTCTTTACCAAGAATATAATCACATTATTACCACCTTCCACATCAATATATTCATGATCAGCTAATGCCACGCATAACTGACACATTGCTTTTTTAACCCGAATACTTAACAACCCTTCACTGCCAGCAAGTAACATTGGCTTTAAACCGAGAATTACCAATGAACGTTTGTCATCTACATATGGTCCTAAATCTATTTAAATTGCGTTTAACGAAATACATCAGGTAAATTGTATCAGCATTAAGAGGTGCATATAAAATAAACAATTCTCTATTTTCAGTACATTTATTAGAATAAGTACACATTACTTGAAAAAAATCATTCCATATCTCCAAAGTAATAATTTTCCCACATAGTCATTCTACTTATAAAGTCAATTAATCACAAATCACGTAGTTTCTTAAATTTTTAATTATTTAACCATATAAGAATAATTTATCATCAGTTATTTAATGATCATCGAAACTACCAAAAGGTTAAGACTAAAAATAACATGGCATTAATTGAAATTACCGGCTGAATTAAGAAGATGCCTGAGAATATTGATAGCGCCCAATTTTGAACCATCCTGCACATTTTGCATTTTGTGCAATAAGTAATATACTATTTTGTCGGCAAAACGCGTTGCTAAAACATAAAAATAATTCCATGAAAAGCGAAAATATACATACTCAAGCCAAGCGAAAGATGTGCATGCAATTTTAATATTTTTCAAAGCAAGAATAAAAATAATTGAGCATTTTAAATTTTTGTCCCACTAGTGCATAATTTGTTTTTGTGATTTATACACGCAATGCTGGATTCACTGGGTTGCAAATTCCGGAAAATCTTTCCAAAATTCGTTTTCTAATCTTTCGATAATTGTTAGGAATAAAAAACTAAACCAATACTACGATGCAAAAAGGAATGAAGGCGAAGAGTTAAAACTCATCATAGGAATGGCTACTTACAGAATAATGCAACAAGCTGGAATAAGACGTGCTCATTCATATAACGAGGATGCGATTCTAGAAATGAACTATCAAAGCAGGATTACCACATATATTGCATGGCACAATAACAAATAAGAAAAACAAAAATAACAACGAAGAAGCTTCCGTTAATTTTATGGAATTAAAATTTGATATTCAAATGGCGAGTGCAGAAATGCTTGGGAATATGATTCATTTTCTAGTAAATCATTAGTGATACAACTATTTACTGTTCAACTTTGAGAGTTCCATTGTTTCAGTGGTGGCTTCTGATGTAAATTATTTCTGATGTGAATTATATTCCTACTGTGTATTAAACAATAGGCATTCAGAAGTGTTGTAGTATATTACAGAATTCTTCACCGAGGTTAATTTAATTCTAACTTCTTTAATTTACATTAAAAATTTGAATCAAGGATTAGAAACAAGCAAACAGTTAAAAAATTCAATGCATTTTGATACAGTTAAGAAAGTTCGTTAGAATTTTTCTTCAGGCATGCGAAATAACAAACAATTTCGTGAATTTAAAAAAATGAATGGGACGACCGTATATCACACAAATTAAAAAAAAAGCTTAAAGCACAAAAATACTTATGATAGGTTATTAAAACCAAAAAAGCAAAAAATTAACAGAATCAAATTATAATTTCCGCAAAATTTACCACTAAGTTTGCTAATTTCTAGTATATAGTAAAATTTGATAATTTCTAACCAGCAACATGAAAGCAACGAAATGCTTCGCTTTGATTACGCATTGAAATGTTTGAAGCGACAGTTTGCTCAGCAACGGAATATACCAACGGGAATAACGCGCTCAATATATCTTCTAAATATGCATCTAATGGACAGCTTTCATCAGCACACGCTGATTCCAGAAAACGACACAAACCCTGTAACAGAAAAGAAATCGAAATGTCGTAAATGGGAAGGAAACAGAAGAAAGAAAAGATGCGAAATGAAAAATTTAGGAAACCAAATGAGGACTTCATAAATTTGAAAGATGTGCATAATATCTTGATGTAAATGTTCTGATTATTCGACCAAGAAAAAATTAGAAATGGAAAAGATGCTATGAAATCAAGTAAGCGTATTATCAGCATTAGATTGGGGAAAAAAACGCGACAATTCACATTATGCATCAGGTAATTCATTACATTATTTCGATCAACATTTAATTTACCAAACAAAATGTAAATTAAGAAATTAAGGTACCTGTGTTACAAGATGCTGATTAGTACTAATCTTCCGATGTAAGTTCAAAAACATTGGTATCAGCCTTCTCATTTCATCTATTAAACGTTTTGACGAAATCATTAGACATAATTCTCCGATACAATTAGCAGCTTCAGCTCGGACCTAAGTTTGAATCTGCTTTCGTGGTGGATCACAAATATACCATTATAAAAAAAAGGACACTTGTAATTACTAATTTAATCATTTAATAAGGAAACACATTACTATTACTAAGCACGAAGTACAAAAATCATATCACCACTGATAAATTATTTTTAGCTTTCAGTGAAAAAATTTATCCCTCGGAAGTCAGAAAGTGAAATTACTTTAACGTCTTTAGCACTTAACCAACTGAATACTGGATCATATGCCAACTCCATTTGATCAGCGTAATTCTTCTGTACAATTTTTGGTTCACCACATGACTGACTTCTAGATTTCTTGAAAATAATCAATTAACAAGCTAAACCAAAACATAATACATAACATTTTTATATCTCATTTTGACGTAATAATCGATGAATGTCATAAAAAAATATCAAAATATGGCAACTAAAATTTGATTGACAGATGCCTTTATTTATAATCATTCTCGAAAATACGTCTAAAATCTTTCCACCACTAACGCATGCAAAACGTTACCTGTTCATCTTTGATATTATTATAATCACCACAGTTATCGTCATATTCGATTTTCGTGACATTTGAAGCAGAAACATATTCACGAACTGATTCACAAAATGCTCGTAAAGCATGTGCCCAAACATATCGATAGATATCCGTTTTGATGTGAGGTAAAACCGAAATCACACGTGATAAGATATCAGTCAGAAATGGCACGAATCCGACTGCTGCAAAAGTTTTTCAAATGCATTATTAATATATGATTTTTAAATGCTACATAAATGTTTTGAAAACAATGAATGAAATGAAAGTGAGTTACTATGAATAAGTGCATAGAAACAGAGAAGAAAATACTAAATTTTTAATATTTCGTAACACGCAACTCACCATTATGTTCAGCAACATTTGCTAATGTTAAGACGATGTATCGATGAGGCGAAGAAGTTTGGCCTGGTGGAAATTTCTGGAGCAGTGCTTCCATCACATGTCCAACAAATCGGCTTCTCTTTGCCAGAGTAACCAAAACATTGCAAGCAGCTTGTGGCCAGTCGTCGCTTTCCTACACTTGAAATTTGGAAATTTAGTTAAAGTTTGGATAGAAAAAACTACATAATATAAAGTACCGAAAAAGAAACTTGATAATTCACAGAACGCAAACAATCAACTTTAAGAGTTCAGAATTAAGTCTTACTACAATTTTCAACATGTTGCGGCACGCATCAAGAAGATATATAAATATTTATACAATCCAAACTAAGAAAGTACGCTCAAAGCAAGTTCATCATTTCAGAAATCATATAATTGAAGCATAAAGCAACATATTAATTACATTTAACCATCTGCTAAAAGAGACGAACTGCTCTAATAGAGCTATGTTACTATACTAACGCAATTTTTGATTTCATTGAGTGAGAAAATCAAAACTAAAACCGTAATTTAATGCTTATAATGCTAAAAAGAACTTTAATTTATAATGCTCAGATAATTCCGAAACATACCTTCGAAAGCGTCATTTCCTGTGTGGCGAGGTTTATGATCAATAATGCCTGCTGCTCATCTAAATCTTGTGGTGTTTGATTATGCTCAAGAACCCGATTTACTGTTGACAACACAAAAGCTCGATTTTGCCCTGTGAGCTGAAAACTGCGAAATGGAACAAATTTAAAATTTAAGGATGAATCAAAATTAGTGAACGAATATTCACTAACGAACAATAAAGGAGCACGTAAATTTATTTTCTACATAAATGAAATATGAAGTTTAAAAACAACTTATGTGCATAATAAATTTATCGAAACACTGAAGGATTTCAAGGAAAAATCAGTAGTGTAAAAAAGTAAGTAAATGTGATAATATGTTCAAGTAATTCTGAATAAATAAATAAAAAAAAAAACTTGAAAATGTGAGAAAATAAATAAACTTAAACTTGAAATAAACATTTCATATACCTTACTATGCTGCATCAAGTAAGTATATGCAGCGGAAAGAAAAACCGTAGGTTGTTCGATTCCAATTTTACTCAGCGATTGAGCGACATCTTCCCGAGATTCTTCTGCACTACTTAATGTCACTGCACAATCAAACATTGCCATTACCAAATCTGTAAAGATACATTGGATTTAATCTTTCAAAACTATGTATTTTTTAAATTTGAGATGATAGTAATTAACAAATAAAAATACTATTAAATAGACAAATAAAAAATCAAACAAATAATAACGAATAAGTAATAACAAATCCGGGATAAGTTATAAGTAACAAGTACTAATAAATTCGTAACATGCAAATTTATAAATATGTAAACGAATGAAACCAATTATAGATTCATCATAAACAAATCAGTACGAACAGATAAATGAAAAAGCAATAAACAAATAATTTAATTGAGGAAGTGAAGTAGAAAAAGAATCAGTAAAAGTAAGGGAAGAGTTATAAATTAGAGCGATAAGAAACTAGGAATTAATTAAATGAAACGTAAAATAATGGATTGAATGGCTAATAAGTTCAAAATGGATAAACAATAAAATGAATAAGTCCGCAGACGAAGCAATAATCTCTTTTTCACAACTTCATTCACTTACTTTAAAATTTATTTACAAAAAATAAATTTCATTAATCTTACCAGAAAATATTAAAATTACCTTCAAAAGTTTGAACCATTTTATCCTTCGCCAATTTTTCTGTACAAAATTATCTGAAATATAGAAGAAAAATGATTTTCTTTTTTTTCCTAAATTCAATACACATTTCGTACTTACTAAAAATGAAAGGATGAAAATTCATTTCGGAAAACTTTGTTGAATTTTTCTCCGATCAATATATCAAACCTAATTTCTTCAAAAATGAAATTTTCCACTTTTTAATCTTACTTTAAACATGCAATATCTAAAATATGGTATTTGCAATTTCAGAAAAAGTCTCGAGTGCTAGACAATTTTCATTGCGGTTTTAATGAGTTACAAATAAAAGCTTCAAATAACTTATTTTCGAACTAATATTTCTCTATACACATTCTGATAGATATACGATAACCGTATCAGAATAAATCTGGTATGTGTCATAAAAAAAAATCGATCATCGGATTAAACCTAATTTAACCTAATTGTACTAATATTTGAAATATATATCTACTCGTATCGGATAAGTTACAATTTTACATTACTCATTGTTACCTGAATTATATATAATTCAGGTTAAATACTTAATTCATACTAAATTATACATGACAATAAGTTATTAGCCTTTTTATAAAATAAACCATATAAATTTAAAACAAAAATTTGACTCTTCTGTTTACTTCCTCAAATCATGTTATAATACAATTTTTTCAAACTACAACGTAATTTTTTGATTCCTTATAATCTCTTTTCCTCTCAATCTTTACCGCAATAACAAACTACTACTATTTCACCATTATCTCAATTTCTACCACATTCCCACACTTATATTTCTAACACACGCATTTCTTCTTTCTTTTCTACCACAACTATGAAATACTCTCTCTCAACTTTTCTCATTCTCTAACATAAGAAATATATCTTGAGGAATTCTATTAGTCCCTCTTATCTCCTCAGTTTTAACACAATTTCATCTTATCTTAAATGTTTAACCACTGCTCTTTCAAAACCCTTGCGATTTCCAATAGACAGAAAAGTGAAAAGGCACTCTATTTCTTCTATGCAATAACATCCTGCTAATCTCTCAATAAAACCAATATCTCTACTGGACAATCAGGGAGACATACAATGAACGAGCGAGCAATTTATGAAAACGTTAATCTTAAAGTAAATATTTTGGGAATTCCTAAGAACCTTTTTTCAGATGACTGAGTATATCATACGTGATCCATTAAAATTTCAGTTTTGACTTTTTCTTGTTGGTTTTTTCAGTCCTCTCTTTTCCGCCTGATCGATTAAAGGTTTCTCAATATTTAGATTCTCATCTAGAATTCTTAGAGTTTTGCAAGAAATGTGAAAGAATGTGAATCCTCTTTCCAACAATGTAATAAAATATTTAGGCTGATTTTGAAGCTTACCAAATATCGAATCACAACTAACGAAAGTTTGGCAATTTTTTTTCCATAATCATTTTTAAATCTAAATTTATTGTTGCAACTTATAATATCAGGTAAAATCAGAATGACGAACTTCATTAATAGAATAAAATTATCAAAAGAATATAAACTTTATCAAAAGCTTGTATCGGAATTCCACATCAAAGCAGCATTTGCTATAATCAAAAAGCACTGATAACATGATAAATCTTAAAGCACAATTAATTATATTTTTCAAAAGTAAAAATTGAATAAGCTAAGATGATACTATATTAGTCTAATCCTATGTAATCCAATTTTGGCTAGTAATTAAATTTAAATAATCAAATTTGAAAATTATTATTAACTTTGCTACCACAAGTGTAATAGTAATAGGAAATTTATCAGTAATGATACAAAAATTTTATTTTTTCTACAAATTGTTTTAATTCTGATTTCCCCATTTTGAAATCAATGAAGTTTTTATAAATAAAATTTTGGAAAAATTTACATAATCTCTTATTTTACGCTTATAATAATACATAAAACAATTAGCATTGATAATTGTTTATTTGATTAAAATGAAACTAATTATTTATTATTAATTATTGAAGTCAGTTATAAATGCTGGCGTTCAGAGAGGGCTGCAGAGTTGAGCAAAATAACTGTATCGGTAAATTCATTCATAAAGCTTAAATTTTTTCATTAATATAACAGTAATAATAATGATAATAATAATAATAATAATAATAATAATAATAATCGTTACTATTTTAATCATTGTTAATTATTTAATATTATTTTAATCAAATAAATATTAATTAATTAATTAGTTAATTATTAGGCGAAATTCATTTAATCAATAATTAAAAATTATCAAATGCTAATTTTTATCTCTTTCTTTTCTCTTTCAAACTTAAAAAAAGAGAAAGCGAAATTTCTTTTTTAAAAAAAAATTTCACAATTTCAAATTTTTCCATTAAAAAAACTTTTCCCTAAAAATATCAAAAATAATCTTTAAAGAACAAAAATTTCTTCCTTTCATTATTTTCTTCCATCCATTTCATTTAATGGAAACAAATGAAAAATTACGTCGAATAAAACGATGAAATAACATTTATTGCTATTTTCAAAGCATTCCTTTTCGATTTTCATATTTTCATTATTTCATCATACGTTATATTGTATCCTAAAATTTGTTTAATTTTATTGTTCAATAATTAATTTTATTGAACGAAAACAAAACTGTCATTTAATTAAAACAATAGAAAAGAAAAATTTTTTTAAAAAGTTCAATATATTTTGGTTATTATAGATTAAATTAAATTGTTTAATTTCAATTGATTTAATTTTAGCACTTATTTAATTTATAATTAAATATGAAATTGATATCATAAATATTTTTCCAAAGGCATTTCTTCTTTTCTTTCAATGGAAGTAATTATTTAATTAATTTTAAAATATTAAATAGATAAGTTAAGCAATTATTGTATGTCTATTTGTTAGAAATTTTCATAACTGTTACTTTTCATTGAAAGAAAAGAAGAAATGGCTTTGGGAAAATATTTATGATATCAATTTCATATTTAATTATAAATTAAATGTGTACTAAAATTAAATTAATTCAAATTAAATAAAATCAGTGAAGTAAAATAAAATTTTCAATTAAATAAATACTAAAATTAAATTAATTGAAATTAAATAAAATCAATGGAATAAAATGAAATTTTTAACTAAGCAAAAATTTTTTAAATTTATTCATATTTGAAAAATAAAATATATTTATTTAACTTAATGATATCAATTTCATAATTAAGTTTAATGTCTTTCATTTCTTTGTTTTCTTTAATGAAAGTCACATTTCGAGCAAACTTTATGATTGGCATTTTTTAAAGGTTTTAATTTGAAATTTTACAAATCGCAAAATTTTTTTGACGAAATGTTATTTTGCTAAAATACCAAACATTGTTTATTATATCTTAGATAACAGAGATTGTTGACGAGTTTATTTAACAAAATAATTTATCCTTTATTGTTTCTAATTATTTCAATTGTTAATTACAAATGTTACAATAAATTACGTATTAATGCATTACATTATTTATTTTAATTATTGTGTTTAATTTAAATATCTAAAAAGTGAACGCTTAATGTTAGTAAATGGATTAGTTAGAAATTTTGAATTAATTAAGAGATGAACTTTTGATTGATTAATTGATTAATTGATTTGATTGATTGATTGATTTTAGCATATTATACTTCGACTTTTTTGTCAAATAATTCATATTAATAAGTTGAAAGGTTATTGTGAAGTGTTAAAGAGGATATAATTAAATCAGACGAAAAGTATGGAAAATAGAATGAGGAAATATAAAATGTGGGAAATGGTGAATGGAAAATAATAATCATTGATCGATTAACCGATTAATTAAATAAATAAATTATTGATTAAAATAAGTTTGCATATTTTATTTTAAGTAATGATTATTTAATCAGTAATATAATTATCAACATTTATTCTATTTTAAGACTATTGCATATTATAATTATTGTCAATATTTATCGATTACCAAAATAATCAAAATTCTTAATTTTTAAATTGAATATTTATTGATATCAGATAATATTCTAAATATTCGATAAGTGTATTATTGTAAATAATAAATGTTATCATAATTAAATTATAATTATAAATTATAACTAGGTAAATGCAATTATTAATCTGTTACTTAAATTTAAATTACTATTGCAAAGTAAACTTTGCAAAAGAAAACCTTGCGTAATTCTTTTTTCTTAGCTAAAATTAAGCATTAAAATTTCAATTGATTTATTTTGATATTTTCAAAGAAAAGAAAAATAGAAATGAAATAATTTACTGCCGAAATTTTTTATTGCCTAAATTTTTTTTCAAATTAAAAAAAATTTTTTTGAAATTTAATTTTTCATATTTTTCATTATTTAGGTGAAATTTAAATTATGATTGGTATAGTATTGATAATATCATTATCATTTTGCTTAATGGAAATTCAAATGGCTCTAGCAACAAGTTGCTATTTTTCTCGTTCCAATCAAGCTAGTCCAACAGGTTGGATTGATGTGATCGATGAATGTAAGGAAAATGAAACAGATGCAATATGCTTTTCAGGCGTAAGTTTAATTAATTTTTAAAACAAAAAAATTTTCATAATAATATATAATATCATGCATCATCATAATTTCCAACTTTCCTAGTTGGTACTAAATTAAAGAATAGAGAAAAAATTAGTTCAAAAATTTAAAACAATGAAAAAAATTTTTTTAATTTTACATTTCAAATTTGTATTTTTCATTCAATTTTATTTTTGATAAAATCGAAAAATTTGTAAATAAGAAGTTTTTTATTCCTTTTTAGAAATTATTTTGGATATTTTAAAAATACCAAAACAATAAGAAAATTTATTTCAATTAAAATGATGTAAAATTTTCAACGGATCAAATAAATTTCAAATTCATTTATGTAATTCCATTTTATATGAGCTAATTATCTTATCCTTGCATTAGCATAATTCCCAATTCCTGGTTAATACTAAAATTTCAATTTTTTGAATTTAATTAAAAATTTTTAATTCTTTTGTTTTTTTTCAGTATAATCCACGAGTAACATACTTTCATGAATCTGTTGGTTGGTGGAGAGTATTACATAGTGAATATGAATGCTTTACAAAACAATATGTTAGTTTTCTTTTTACAAATTTTAATTTAATTACTGAAAAACCTTTATTGATCGTATTTTAGGTTAAATTTCATTTAATCCATTTCAAATTTCAGCAAACATTTTATTCATTTTAACATAGCTCTAATTTAATTAGCAAATTTTATTTAATTAATTTTTAGTTGCGTAAAAAATTGGCATGTAGCAGTGATGAAGAAGTACCAGCAGAAGGTTGCTATCGTGATAAAATTCGCTACGAAAATTTTTTCCTTTGTTGGTGCGCAGGGTCAAAGTGTAATACGAGGGAAAAGATAACAGAAATTTACAAAACAATTAATACAACATATGTTGTAGATGGTGATTGTAAACCATTTAATTTTTGATTGAAATTTAAATGTGATGAGAAATTTAATTAAATTATTTATTTAAAACAACAAAATGTTTTTTTGTTCAAAAAATTCAATAAAATATATTTATTGGTTGAAATATCTCAATTGTACATTATTGATAAGTATATGTAAAGTTGCAAAATTTTTTCTACGCTTATTAAAAACCTTTTATTGAAATAGTATAATTTGAATTTAAAAAAAGAATTAATAAATTTTAATTTTAGTTTTTAGAGGAAATATTTTTGACATAATTGATATATATATATGTGTGTATATATTGATTTTAATTTAGTATGTATAAAAATAATTTTAAATATGATTTTTTTCATCACCCAATTTTTTAATATTTGCATATTTGTTTATTTCATATTTATCTTTTTTTCAAATTTACAACTTAGCAGAAAAACCAAATAGTTGAATTTTTGTACAATGAAAAAAAAGAACTGGATATATAATTTGTTAATTGAAAACTTGTAAATAAGGTAAGATAGAGATTTTAAATTATTTTTTAGTAAGATAGAGATTTTAAATTATTTTTTAAAACATTTCCAATTTATTTATTGTTTACTCATTTGCTAATTAATGGATATTCAATTAGTTAAGTGTAAAATTATTATTATTGATAATCTTCGTTGAAATAAAATTAGAATTTCATTTCTTCTTCTTTTCGAATATTAGAGTACAATATCAGGAATAGGTAAGAAAGAAATTTTGAATTGAAAAACGGAAATATCAAAAGAACAAAACAGTCTTCTTTTCATTTAGCCTGTATTTGCAATTATTTACTTAATAACTTATTAAATGATTTTAGTAAATTATTTCAGTTCATCATTTTCCATTCTATTATTACAATGTATTTTAAAAGAATAAAAAATTAAATCAACTAAATTAATTAATTTACATTTTTTCTGAATTACAATACCTCCATAATAATTTCTTTAGTAATTAATTAAACTAATTTAAGTCTTTAAGTAAAATAATTCAACAATAAATAGTGAATTTACTTTTTCGAATTACAGTACTTCCATAATTATTTCTTTAGTAATTGATTAGACTAATTTAGGTCTTTAAGTAAATTAATTAAGACAATAAATAGTACCATTTGAAATTTTAAAATGAATAAATGAAAAAGTAAAATAAAATTTTTTGAATTAAAAAAGAGAGAGAGAGGGAAAAAAAGATTCTAAAACAAAACATTTTAGAAAAATGAAATGAAACTGATTGATTCATCGATTAAATTTTGCAATTATTCATATTATAACATTTTCAGTTTTAATAATTCAAAGAAACAAAAGATTTTATATTAATCATAGCGTTTAGTTTTATTTAACATTGAAAAAGTAAAATGCAAAAAACAAATGAATGAATGGGAATGGAATGAAAATGTTTGTTTTTTAAATTAGCACTTTTCCTTTTTTTGTTAATAAAACTAAGGAAAATATTTCTCTTCTTATATTTCAGTTTTACTTTCAATTTCACTTTTTTTTTTTGTTCCTAAAATTTTTAATTTCTTTTTGTTCCTAAAATTTACAATCTCTTTTTGTTCCTAAAATTTTCAATTTCCTTTTGTTCCTAAAATTCCTCAATTTTTTTTTGTTCCTAAAATTCCTCAATTTTTTTTTGATCCTAAAATTTTTAATTTCTTTTTGTCCCTAAAATTCTTCAATTTTTTTTTCTTCCTAAATTCTTCCTTCTTTTTTTGATTATTTGAAAATTTTTGCAAAACTTTAACAAACAAAAAATATATAAGCACTTATTAGTTTATCATAATTTTATGGAGAAAAACAAAAAAGAAAGATGTAAAAGGAAGAAATGAGAAGGTGGCAATAACGAAAGGAATTTCAGCTTTTCATTTACAAAAAAATTCTTTAAATTTATTTTTTATTTTTTACATTTTGAAAAAAACTTAAAATTGATTGAATATTTGAATAGAAATGAGTTTTTTTTAATTACTAAATTTTTTAATGTTTTTTTTTATTTATCAAATATTAGCAAATAGTAATTTTTTTTTAAGCTTATAAAATTTGAAATAATTATTTAATTAAAATTACTGTTTTGTTTTATTATATAAGTTTTATGTTATATTGAAATATTGTATATAAATGGAAAATAGAAATTGTCAGGTATATCTTTCATTAGTATATTTAAATTTATGGTATAGAGAAATGGTAATCGTGTGAAATGATTTTAGGAATTCTTCTAAAATTTTTCTCTAAATTTTTTTTCTCTTCATATTTGCTGCAATATTTACAATTTTGTTGAGTAGAAAAAAATATCATATCCAAATATTTGCAACATTGTAAACAAATTCCAAAATGTATATGGCTTATGAATAATAAAATAGATTGAAGTTTCCGTATATTTTACTTTTGGTAATGCAACAATATTTTACGATAGTTTTGGTTTAATTTATTCTATCGTAATGATTATGATTATTTTGGTGATAAAATAGCTGAATTTGCTGAATACCCGAATTATTCTCATACGGTATTTTAGTTCAGAAATTCTTAATTATCATATTGTATTTTACTCAGTTATTCAGTTCAATTACTTAAAAACTGGTAATCATTTTCTTTACTGATTTTACCATGTCGATTTTGTTTCTATTATAACCAGCATATCTATCAATCTGCCGTATTATAAGATATCATTATTATCATATCATAGTTAAACTTCAAACTCATTTCACAATATGATATTAGCGATCACAATATGATATCTAAATAATAGAAATGTTTTTTAATCGAGTTTCTAAATTTTTGAGAAATATGAGAAAAATATATGATTCAATTATTCGTATAACACTATTGCTATTTATTAGTGCCAGTTATACTGTATCATTATTCTGTTATACGGTACATTGGGATGCATATTCATCATTTACGGAGAAAACTTATAAATGCAATGATAACGAAGAATTTTGTGCATCTTTGGTATTTTTCATTTTTTTGCAAATTTTGCAATTGCTAAATAAATGTCACATAAAGAATTAATCTGCTTAATTTATCTATAGTTAAATTTAATTGGCGGTAGCTTAATTTAGCTATAGTTAAATTTAATCGGCGATAGCATAAGTTAACCTGGTGAATTATTGGTTATTTGCAAGAATTTGTTTGGAATATTGATTGATATAATTATTTTGATATATTTTCTTATTTGATAATGTTGAAAATATATTTAATTAATTAAAGAAAAGATAAAAATACGTTTAATTAATTAAAGAAAAGATGAAAATATATTTAATTAATAAAAAAAAGCTGAAAATTTAATATTTAATTTGGAAAATTTCCTTCTTTCACATATAAGAAGTTTAAAAGTTTATGTTCTTTTTTTATTTGCAGTACGATCGAAATGCTGAAAGTTGGTACCTTCGAGCAATACCATTGGATAAGAAATGTTATTCTACTGCTGAGGTAGAATTGATCATATCTATCATTCAAGTTTCAACTGTTTCTGTAGCATCAGGAAAATTAATTAAATGAAAAATAAATCGATGAGTGATATTTGAATATCGTATAATTCGTGTAGATCACAAAAGTACGGTACCTTCTGCAATATGATCGTTCTCTTTTCATGAAGTTGAAAATCAATGCTTTTATTCGCTATACTCACTATTAATCAGAATGATGATTTAATTTTATGGTAATTATATGATTTCAGTTGAGAAGTAGAATAAACTGCAGTATGAAAGAAGTCAAAGAAGGCTGTTTCATGGATCCGAAACATAATAGTTACAAAAGAAGAACGACAAAGCTACCGGTTTGCATTTGCAAAGGCCCCTATTGTAATACGCAAGAAAAAATTGAAGCTGTATGGTTGGAACAAAACAATTACAGATTTCATGAACCTGAAGATTGTAGTGATAAGTTAGACAAAGAAAAGCCGACTACAGAATCTGCAACGTTTAGCAGTGCATCATTATCTCAAATGAAAATTACAAAGAAGACATCGGAATCAAGTCTGGAAACAAGAGCTGATACAGAAACATCAAAATTAAATATCGAAACTACAACTGCTGTGGAAACATTGAAATTAGCTGAAATATTGGTAAACGCCACAACAACGGCAAGATCAGATCTGAAAGCAACAACAAGTGCTGCACAAGTGACGCAATTAAGTGAAGAAATAAAATCTACAACAGATGCTGCACAAACAACGCAACCAAGTCCGAAAACAGAATTAACAGCAAATGCTACAGGAACAATGCGACCAAATCAAGAAGCAAAATCAACAACAAGTGTTGCGGAAACAACGCAACCAAGTGAGGGAACAGGATCAACAGTAAATGCTGCAAAAACAACGCAACCAAGTCATGAAACGGAATCAACAACGAATGTTGCACAAACAACGCAACCAAATCAAGGAACTGGATCAACAACAAATGCTGCAGAAACAACGCAATCAAGTCAGGAAACAGAATCAACAACAAATGCTGCAGAAACAACGCAATCAAGTCAGGAAACGGAATCAACAACAAATACTGCAGAAACAACGCAATCAAGTCAGGAAACAGAATCAACAACAAATGCTGCAGAAACAACACAATCAAGTCAGGAAATAGAATCAACAACAAATGCTGCAGAAACAACGCAACCAAGTGAGGGAACAGGATCAACAGTAAATGCTGCAGAAACAATGCAATCAAGTCAGGAAACAGAATCAACAACAAATACTGCAGAAACAATGCAGTCAAGTGAGGAAACGGAATCAACAATAGATACTGCAGAAACAATGCAATCAAGTCAGGAAACAGAATCAACAATAGATGCTGCAGAAACAATGCAATCAAGTCAGGAAACAGAATCAACAATAGATGCTGCAGAAACAATGCAATCAAGTCAGGAAACAGAATCAACAACAAACGCTGCAGAAACAGCGCAATCAAATCAGGAAACAAAATCAACAATAAATTTTTTGAAAGTAATGCAACCAAATCAGGAAATAGAATCAATAACAAATGTTGCGGAAACAGCAACAAGTGCAACATAAGCATTGGAATGAAATCAGAAAATATCTGAAGCTATTTCTTTTCTCAGTTAGAATCCGTGGTAACAAAGTTATGAGTAAAAAAAAAGCAAAATAATTTCAGAATTACTTTTAGTTCTGGAACTAAAAAAGGTTGCAAATTTATTGTGTTATATGAAATGTTAAATTTGTCTCCATTATTTATTAAAAAAAACGAATAAATAAATAAGCAAATAATTGGTGAATTTCTAAACATCACATCCTCGAAAAGTAACTAATTTCAAAAATAAAAAATAAATAAAAATTTTTATTGAACCATTTCAAAATCCATTCCATTTAAATCATTCACCATAGTTTCTCAATTTATTAGCTCTAAGAATAGGATATGAAGAAAATAATAAAAGTATAAGTTTTGACTAAAAATTTCGGAATTTCAAATTTATTACTTTTATTTGTTTGTTCACTAATTAGCTAATAATTATGTCTTATTTTTTGCGCCTAATTTAATTCTATTATTTATTTTTTGTCAGGAAATATGTTATTAGTAAAAATACACTTCAGTTAATATTCCACTTTACTCACCTGGAAGTAATTTAGTTTTAAATGAAGTTGAAATTTCTATTAATTCTCTTTAACCTATCGTTATCACTTTGATAAACTTGTAGGATGATAAATTCTAACAGAATGAAACGATTCAAGTGATATAAAATGTAAAAAGCGTAAATTCCATTTGCTATTATGAATTCTAATAATACTAAATTATCATTTATGGTTTTATTGATTATAACTAATAATAATAAAATGGATGCTATTGAACTGAATAATTTACTCTAAATCTGTAACCGCGAGAAACACAATCGTGTATCTATGTATAATAATACAGTAATCATAATAATACAGTATTAATACATAATGACACAGTAATCCTTATTCTAATTATTTTATTAATTTCCACTTCAATAAACAATAATTATAATCATTCATAAAGTGTTAGAAAAAAGATTTTTAACTAAAACTGATTAATTAAATAAAATTCATTGATTAAATTAATTAAATAATAAATTATAATCATTCATGATATAAAAAATCATAGTAATACATTATCATATTTTAATAGCAAAGCCATAATCAACAATATTCTTTAATATGAAGATTTGAATTTGTCAGTTAACATGAAAATTTTAATCTGACAATGAAACATTTTAGCTGAAATATTTTTCTCATTAATTAATTTTATTGAATAATTAAACTTATCACTCTCAGTGATAAATTCTCTCTCAATTTATCACTCTATTAATTAATTTTATTGAAAGAAAAGATTTTATGAATAATTATTGTTTGTAAATAATTAATATAAGAAATTAATTAGAAATATTTGAATTGATAAAAAATAAAATATTTTTGATTTAAAATTATTTTTCTTTTATAAATTTTTTAGTGTTTTCTAATTTCGGAGATTTTTCTTTTCTTTCTTTTGAAATATTTTCTAATTTGTAATTACAAAAAATTTTTTACTATAATTAATATAATTATTTGATAATTATTGAATTTTGAATTCAATGAAGAAATTATTTTAATTGATGCATGCTTATAATAAGGAAGAAAAAACGAGTAATTTATTAAAAATTAAGTTATAGTATTTGCTTATATATGAAATATTACTATAATTATTGTTTAACAATATTGAAGTGATTTTATTTATGAGTTATTCTAATTCATAGTTTAAAATATTTTTTTACTATAATTAATATAATTATTAAATTTTGAATTCAATGAAGAAATTATTTTAATTGATGCTTGGTTATAATGAGGAAGAAAAAACAAATAACTTATTAAAAGTTTATGAATAATTTACGAAAAGTTAAATTATAGTATTTGCTTGTATATCAACTATTACTATAATTATTATTTTAACAATATTGAAATGATTAAAAATGAATATCAATTTGAGCTCATTTTTTGTAAATCTAAATCAATCTTCATCTTTCATTATCACTTATCATTAACATGAACACAAATCATTATCACAAGTTGCTTTTCATTTTCATTTAATAAAACTTCATTCGTCAAATAATAAATAATTGTACATATTCAAAATGTCAAAAAATAAAGTTCAAATTTATTTATTCAAATTACCTTTATCAGTTATCAGTAACATTCATACAATTATTATCGTAATCGCCAACAGTATTACCTTTCTCACCGATATGAAATACATTGAAGGAATACGGGATTTGAATTAGTGAAAACTGGTTGCCCAAGCTTTTCAAGCAGATTTTCATGATTCATCGTATTCAGATTAAAGGAATATATTACGAATCGATTTCGATAATGATTTATTAAATTGCACGCAATTGAAAAGAGGAAAATGAGAGCAATTACCGCATGATAGATACTGTATACCAAAAACTGAAATTGAGCAGTTTTGCGTGGGTGACAATTACAATTAATTATCGTATGCAAAATGAACAAGTTAAACAGATCATTTAAAAGCTAAATATTTAAATGGAACAATTATAACTAACATAAAAACTATTTTGCATAGTTTTATGCAATTGTAACATTGACAAATTTACGCTTGACGTATCTACGTTTATTCATGTAACGTGAAGAAAATGACGAAAACTATTACTATTTTGCATAGCTTTGCATTTTGCATAGAAAATGATAAAAACTCTATTTTGTAGTTTTTCAATTGTAACGTTGATAAATTTACACTTAATTCACGTGTCCACGTGTATTCACGTAATGTTAGAAAATGACGAATGAAAAACTATTCGTAAAGACTTCAAATGTTAAATAAATGGAAAAATTGAAACCTGTGATCTAACTCTCATAGCAAGACCATGTTCATCAACAACGATCATCGTCAAGAGCGCTTGTAAAATAAGTGCCACAAATGAATTTAGGCCAAATATCAGTGCATAACTTTCACTGACCATCTTTTTGGCCAAATTCCATCTGCATTATTGTTTAATAAATCATTCATTTTGCCATTTCGATATTACGATAATTATAATAAATAATCACAACTATATCTAATATTTAGTCCTTAAAACTTCTCTCCGTAAATCATTCAATGCATATTGAGAAATGCATTCTCACTTCATATCTTACCGATGATATATGGTGATAACGATTATGATGCGTAATCATCATTTTTGAATATAGTTGGCTGAATTACGATTACTGGAAAATTTCTTCATCCAAATATGAAAATAAAGGAATTTTTATTTTTATACATTACACGTTTAGGTAGTATTGAAATTAAATTAAATACATACTGTGCAATAGTTATCATCACTTGGTAGAGTGTACGATAACATATATAGCAGATATACATCACGTAGATCGTTTGCGCTTGGCTAAATAGTAACAACAAAGCGCAATCGACGCTTGAAATTAGTACCAATGCCGCTTCGCCCCATTTATCCCAGTCAATTGATATCATATTCATCAGCATTATCGCAATGGCAGCTGAAACAAAATGAACCTATACCAAAAACTCAATAGTATAAGTCTATGATTTTCCATGTATGCTCATCTGGCAGATTCGGAAATTGATGAAAAGTAAAAATAGCAAAGCCAACTGATGGAAATACACTAAAGTGTGAAAAAGGCCAAGATGAATTTGAAAGAGCCAAGGTGAATTGGAAAGGTTGAAAAGTACCATGGAAAGGTTGAAAAATACCCCTTGGCTTATTTTAAATGATTATTTGAGTGAGAAAATATTTAAAAGTGCTTGCCACAAGCCGTATAAGTTGCTTCTGCGAATCCATTAAATGTCGTCGTTTCCTCCCTTTGCACTTCGCCCCATAATGTTTGCGAATAAGCGCTAACCTAACTTTGAATATGAATTGATAAAGTAAATATTAAGTGAAATAATTAATAAAAATCAAAATATGCAAATTTTACTTATTGTTCTAAAAAATTATTCCGAATATCAATTGCTTGTACATTAATGAAACAAGTTGTTATAATAATATCAATTTATTTTCATATCAAACTATACTTTGCTGATAAGTGTTAAAAATAACTGATAAATCTCACCTGTAAGGACATACAGGTTGTCATTGCCCACCAAAGTGACCATTTCCTTACAAATCCAATCCCATAGATTTGTTTTGTATTAGACCATAATGTTTCCATTCGAAATTTCACATATTGCATATATGTCGTCGGTTCATTAAACCTTTCTATATCTTAAAATTCGATTTCAACTTAGTAAAACATTAGATGATAAAGAAAATAGGACTGTTATACGGATGCTAGAATATAGATGCTATAGAAATTATACTTACGAGTTACGTGTATATAATTTGTTTACATATTTTAATGCACAACTTGAAACTGGTCACTTTTTTGAATTATCAGTTATCTAATTCCAGTAAACATATTTGTTTCCAATTTCATTCTATTATCCTACTTGTAGCCATTACCAAAATGACCAGATGAATGTATCATATGTCCATACTAAAATGACCAAATGAATGTATCATTTGTCCATACTAAAATGACCAAAATGACCAAATGAATGCATCATTTGTCAAATATTCAAATATAATCAGAAATATAATTTAATATAATTTTTTCTTAAAAGATGAAAAAATAATTTCAAATTAGAAAAAAATTTTTTTTTTCAAATCAATCAATTAACCTTTGGTAATTTTAATTCGTTCGATCAATGATTTCCATTGTATCTGTGGAAAACACATACCGAATATAAATACTAAAACAGGTGAGATGAGTGAAATTTGATTAACGGTTAAATAAGTACCAATACCAGTTAATACAATTGTTTGACTTAACAAATAACCAAATGTACGTCCAGCCATTGTTGATGCTCGTGTCCATGATGTTAACCTAAAATATGATGATTAAATTATAAACAAACCTAAATTACAAATAATACTAATTTTAATTTAATACAATTTTGTAAAAACAAATTTTAATTGCAATTAAATTGCAAAAAAAACAAAAAAATTCTTTTTCGGGTAAATTGAAAATATAAATAATTGTTTACCGTTTATAATCATTTTTTCTAACTTTAGCATAAATATATGAATAAAAGGCAATTTCAGCTGCTGATGCAACACCATAAAAACTCATTCCAATTTGTTGTAAAAATATACCCGAACCAAATACCAATGTAATTCTATAATTACAAATGATAAAACAAAACAAAACAAAATTATCTTTGGTTATTTTATTACAGTTTGATAATATATTTATACTATTCAGCAATTTTAAATTATTATTATAATTAAATTTTAATTGGAAAAATAATTGTTAAATGTAATTACGTCAAACTGATATGAATGTTAAATAATTTGGAATTTATTATTATATAATTATAATACCTTAATTGATACGAATAATAGGTAAGTTTAATTTATTATTAAAATTTATGAACGAAAAAAATATATGTTGTAACAATTTTATGAAATATTACTTTTGTAAATGGATATTACCTGAAAACCATATAACCAATACTTTCTAAAATTAAAATTGGTTTATAAAGGAGTAAATCAGTTAATAAAAATATTGGAATAAGTGTAATCAAATAGCTATATGTCCAATATGGATATATCTGAAATATAATTTTATATCGAATACATTTGAAATGAATTGACTAAATTTAGATTATAAATGATGTATTAATTTTAGTTCAAATTAATAATTCATGTGTGTGTGTGTGTGTGTGTGTGTGTGTGTGTGTGTATAAGTTATTTTCTAGGTTAAGTTACAATTTGTTAAAGTTAAGCTCAATATTTCTAAATCAATAATTCTAGGCCTGTTTTATTTTTCTTTTACATTACAATATTGTTCAATGAAATTGTTACATTTCAATTTGAAAAAATTATTACATATCAAAAATGTAACATTAAACAACATTCCATGATTTTTGTTCATTGAAACGATTGTCTATTTGTTTCATTAAATTATTTTAAGTAATTACTTACATAATTAATTAATTATTTACTTCAATTCTTATTTTATTGTGTAATTTATTTTCTGTAAAAAAAAAAGAAAGAAAGAAAGGAAAAATCAATAATTACATACTTCACCATTAAGTTGTGTTTCGGTGAGATTTAAAAAATTAGTTTGATATTTAAATAGAAATGGTTCACCAGGCTTGAAATCTTTTAAAAATCCATATAATACTAATAATATAGGCACTATATTCCACGCCATATTTACACACTAAAAATTATTACAATAATTATTCATTAAAAGTTTTAATCTTAAAAAAGAACACACACACATATATATATATATATATATATATGAGTAACGTAATTATATATTTGTTGTAACCTTTAACCTTTGCTTTATTATACTATTTATTATGATTGTTAAATTAATGAATGAAAAAATTTTACAATTTTAATATTTTTCTTTAAAAATAAAATTTTTAGTAAATTAAATTTTCAGCATATTAGCAATTTCTTCTATGTCTATCTTTCATAAAATATTATAATAAAATTAATGAAAGGTTAATATCAATCAATACTTTACACTGATCTACAAAGTAATTATTGATCGTTGTATTATATCAATATATGATTTATCATTGTATCAATATGTGATATACATGATATTTCACTAATTTTAATCAATTCTAATTACTTCAATTTTTTTTTCCAAACCATTTAAATGAAATTAAAATGATAACTTTATCATTTCTCTTAGTTTCCTACTTATCAAACGCAAAATAATTTATATGTAATATTTAATCATTACTAATTTATACATAATATTTAATCATTACAGATGTTAACATTGAATAAGTGATTATTTTTTAGTCGTTACTTTTTCTTATCATTGTTATCATGTAATTTCTAAAATACACAATGTTATCATGCAACACAAAAAGCATGTTATCATGTAATTTTTTTCAGATAACTTTAGAGACATTTATTTTGAAATTCAAATGACTAATTTTATGTTTCATAAATTCAGTTCATAAAAGATATGATGATTATCAATCATTTTTGAGCATTAATCATTGATAAGTATTTATTCTATGCTTAACATATCTTTAGGGAACACATTGAAAACTACTTCAACAATTATTTCAATTTCAACAGCATTTTAACGTGATTTATAAATGATCATTGAATCTATTCTACGACACATATCATACGTGTTCCACGTCAATTTTAACCATCTAATATCTACAATTTAGGCCTTTTCTTTTTAGGAAAACTTATTAATTTTGTTTAATTAAACCTTTTTATTTTTATTTCGTTTATTTCTTCTATTCTTAAATACTTTTATTCTTTTTTTCTTCACCATAATTTTTCATACATTTCTAAAGTTCATTTTACATTGAAATCTCTAACAGATAACAACTATTACATACAAATTTTATAACATAACAAGTAAAGTTTTATTGAATTTTAAAATCAATTAGAAATAAATTTTAGTATCGTTTTTTCGTATATTTTTTCTATCCTAAAATTTTTAAATTATAAATTTGACTTTTTTTTTATCTATAATATATATAACTATACTATGCTAAAAAAAAATCAAATTTACAATTTAAAAATTTTAGGATAGAAAACAAGGAAGTTGTAATTTAATCTGATCGATTGTATATTACGTGAAAGATTAATTAGCAAAAAAAAAAAAGAACTGAAATCAATCAAATTGGAAAAAAATGTTTGATTTGAAATATTTCTAAAATTCACATTTCTTTTTCTCTCATCCATTTCATCAACTAAAACAAGTAATAATTTTAGTTTTTCAATTTTTCTTTAAAGAAATTCAAAAATAAATTTTATCAGCCATTGCATATCGAATAATATAAAAAGTTTAAAATCATTTTTTTAAGCCTGAATTTATGCCATAAATAATAATATTTAAAATAAAGGAAGAAATAATTTTTGTGCTAATATTTTACGAGCAATTGAAATGAAAAAGAGCGAGCAAAAAAATCAGAAATGTAAATTTGATTTGGAGAAAATGAAATCAAATTTTCCGATAAAATTTTTTTAGGGAATTGTGTAAATTATTTCTTAGCTATAATAAATATTGTCTTACTATAAAAATTATCTATTGTAAATGTTGAAATTTTTTTTGTTCAAAATAAAATTTTGTTATTTTAATTTAAAATAAGTATGAATTTTATAATTGGAATAGATAATCGTAATCGAATAATGGAATGATACGAATTATTTTATAATATAAATGAAACAATCTAAAATACGAATTTTATAATTGGAATGGATAATTGTAATTGAATAATTAGTTTATTGAATGATAAGAATTAATTTATAATCTAAATGAAATAATTAATTTAAAATATGAGTTTTACAGTTGGAATAGATAATTGTAATCGAATAATAGAACGATACGAATTATTTTATAACCTAAATAAAATAATAATTCAAAAATTATTTTAACTTGATAATTTCTTAGTTATCAAATTAAATTTGAGTTTATCAAAAAATTAAATTCTTATGAAGAAGAAAGCTTATTTTTTTAAATTAAAATTTGATAAATAAGATTTAAATTAAAAAAGGAAATTTCTTAAAGCAGAAGAACAAAACAAAGTGATTTATATTGTATTTATAATTGTATAAATATTAAATAACAATGAATACTATTTCATATAACAATGCTAATTCGAAAATGATAATTATAAAATAAATTTTAGCTATAATTATAGTTATATTCACTATATGCTATGGTGATTAAAGTTTGCTAAAAATAGTTTCACATTTACATATGATTTATTTATATTAATTATATTGTAGTATAAAATAAGTTTTTATTATTTATTAATTATTGAACAATTTATCACATTACTTCATATTTACGGAATGATTCACAACTAATTTATAAACATAAAACGAAATAATCTTATCATTGCAAATATTATTTTATGTATATTTTCTGATAACTGACAGATTCTTTCGATTCATATTTTCGAAATGTTAATATTATTTTATGTAAATTTTCTATTTATTGACAGATTCTTCCGGTTCGTATTTTCGAAATGTTAATAAAATTTAATTCCAGAATCTACGAAATAACGATTGTTGCCATAATTAACAATAGACAGGAAATTTAAACAATTGAATGAAAATTAATTAATGTGAAAAATTTTTTGACAGATAATTGTGTTAATATTTTTCTTGTTTAGAGAAAAAAATATGATAGTTAAATTAAAAAATTAAAAATTTAATTTAACAAGGACAATAAAATATAAAATAAATTATTACACAATTATTTGTAACATTAATTTCTTAATTGATTTCAAAAAAAAAAGGAAGATGAAATTCTTATGATTGATGGAAAAAGCATTCAATAAAACAAAATTTTACAAGTGCTCGTCGACTGGTTGGAAGGAAATGGATTGTGGAAATATTTGTAATATTGTGTAAATTAAAGAGTTCTACATTTTCAATACTTAATATCAAAAAGGGAGGAGTTCGATTTGTAAACATTTGAAATTACAGAACTGTTAATAAAATAATGAAAAAGCATTTGACAATTTATAATTTTATATATTATAAAAATTAAACGTGTTATTCAGAAAATAAAATATATTTTTCAATTTATTCATAGTAAAATTATTACAAATGATTCATTTCAGTCATTGTTGTTTGTAGTAATATAGCCATTAAATATGTGTTCAATTATAATTTATATTAATTAAACAAAATAAATTTCCTAAAATAAATTTCATCAATTAGCATTTTTACTTATTAATGTTAGCTTTTCAACAATAACAATAATAATATTATAGTGATAATAATAATAATAATGATGATAATAATAACAATAATAATAAAATGACAATAATAGTAATAAAAAGTGTTACTAAGTGATAAGTAATAATATTATTAGAAATAATAATAAATGATATATAATAATATTAATAGTAATAATGAATGATATATAATAGTATTAATGGTAATAATATCTTTAGCAGCATTAAAAAAAAATCTAATACCAATATCGCTACTGATTATAATGATAATAACAGTAATAATAAGTAATAAATAACAGTAATAAATAATATAGTAATACGTAATAATAAATATTAATGAATAGTCAATGATAATAATGATAATAGTTAATAATAGTGAAATAGTCATCATACACTATCAAACATTGTAATATATATTAAACAATTCGTTATCTTCATAAAAGAAGAGAAATAAATTTGTACAAAAAGTTTTGAGCTTATCATACTAAACGAAGTGAAAAAGACCAAAATATCAGTTGGATGATAATTTGAAAAAGAAAAGAGAGAAAAGAATTTAATTATCACCAAATTATCCTCTTTTTTTTCTAATTTAATGATGTTATCAGGATAATAATTTGATGATATCAGGATAATTTGATGATGATATCAGGATAATAATTTGATGTTATCAGGCTAATTTGATGATGATATCAGGATAATAATTTGATGATATCAGGATAATTTGATGATGATATCAGGATAATTTGATGTTATCAGGCTAATTTGATGATGTTATCAGGATAATAATTTGATGATATCAGGATAATTTGATGATGATATCAGGATAATTTGATGATGTTATCAGGATAATAATTTGATGATATCAGGATAATTTGATGATGATATCAGGATAATTTGATGATGTTATCAGGATAATAATTTGATGATGTTATCAGACTAATTTGATGATGATATCAGGATAATAATTTGATGATATCAAAAAGATTATTTCATTTTCTCCTCAATTAAACAATCGTATCATTCATTTAACTATTAATAATTCAAAAATCAATGATAACAAAATTACAAAAATTTTCCAACGTCACACAGTAAAGAAGAAATGAAATAAAATGATGATGAAGAGAATGAAAAAATTTTACGATAAGAAAACCTCATTAATTTTTTTTCCCTAAAAAATTTCTTTCTTTCCTTCTTTTCCCATTTTTCATATTTTTGTACTTAAGTACTTAATTTTAAAGTACTTAATTTAAAAATTTTTTCTTTTTTATTATTTGTTTTCTTACATAAATATTATTTGCCATTAAGCTAATGGTATCTTTCATTTTACGTATTTTGTACTTAAGTACTTAATTTAAATTTTTTTTTGATATTTGTTTTCTTACATAAATATTATTTGCTATTAAGCTAATGGTATCTTTCTTTCATTTTACGTATTTTGTACTTAAGTACTTAATTTAAATTTTTTTTGATAATTGATTTCTTATACAAATATCATTTGCTATTAAATTAATGGTATCTTTTTTTTCATTTTACGTATTTTTGTACTTAAATATTTAATTTTAAATATTTTTTTGACAATTAATTTCTTACACAAATATTATTTGCTACTAAACTAATGGTATTGTTTTTTTTCCATTTTCCATATTTTTGTACTTAAATACCTAATTAAAATTTTTTTTGATAATTGATTTCTTACACAAATATAATTTGCCATTAAGCCAATGGTATCTTTTTTTGTCATTTTACGTAATTTTGTACTTAAGTACTTAATTTTAAAGTACATAATTTAAAAATTTTTTCTTTTGATAATTGATTTTTTAATACGGAAATATTATTATTTGCTAATAAGTTAATGGGTAGTTGGAATGATTTGGTTTAAAAATATTTTTTTGTTGTATCTTTCGCAATTCTCAATTTGATGTTACCTAAATTATATTTTCACTGTATTGCTTTTACCTTTATGTAATCAAATAATGTTTGATTTAATTTTTTTACTTTCAGCCCTTTTTATTCCAAAAGCTAACAAAAAGAAATTTTCTGTAAATCATTTAGAAATACTTTCGTTTGGATACAATATGAGTAATTTGATGAAAGTTGAACAAAATGATAATATATCATTGGATAATTATCAGAGGTTTATCAGTAATAGAGTTGATTAATTCTGTAAGAGTGATAGTAATGATAAAGTTTTCAAAAGATAAATGGCAAAGATATAAATGAAAAAGAAAGAGAAATGATAAATGAATATGGAAGAAAAATTTCCTTCTACAGAGTAATAAATTTTTTTACTTTTTGTACTTTTTATACTTCCTTTTACGTCAGAATTTAATAGTGACAATATTAGTAATAATGATATTAATATCAGTAATAGTGATAATAATAACAATAATAGTAATAATAATAATAATAGCAATAATAATAACAACAGCAATAATAACAATAATAACAATAATAATATTAATAATAATAATAAATGGTAGTAATAATAATTATTATAATAGTTGCAATTATAATAAATAATTATAATAACACTAATAATAATAGCAACAGTGATAATAGCAATGATATTAACAGTAACTAGTAAATGAGTAATAAATGAATACAAATGTTGATATGTATTGATATTAATATTCATTTACTTATTGCTTATTTATTTATATCCATTTAATAATTATACGACAATTATACTTGAAATACAGCTTCCTTAATTTGCTACGAAATTTTGATTTATTTCTTTTTATACAAAAATTTAAAATTTGAAAATTTCGATTTCACAAAATGTAAATATTCTCACATTCATTTAAATTCAAAAATTTAAAGTTTAGGAAATATCTTCCTGACTTTTTTCTATTTCTCTCTTTGAACTTTTATGTGATTTAATGAAAAGATATTGTAATTTCATATGTAATGCCATTGCAACAAATTTATTCAATCATTGCTAATATTATCACATTCGAGAAATAGGTAACCTTTGGTAACCTTTGATAACCTTTGGTAACCTTTTTAGAGATTTTTTCTTTCATAAAGTTCAAAATAGAGAAAAAAATTTCGCGTGAAAATATATCTTCTCATCTTTTAGATACACCGTTTGCAATCATCAACGATTACTTAACAATGTTTTCAAATATCATCACATCACACTTTAATTAGAATATAATAAAATATCAGCAATCTTTTAAAGGTTAGCTTACCTTTAAAATTTTATTCTTCTAATCTAAAAAGATGAATTATTAATTTTTCTAGTCAGAAAATTTACCGACTTTGAAAAACACTACATTAAATTCGGAATAAGCGAAAAATGAATTAGCATATTAAAATAACCGATATCATCGTATATCATTTATCTTCATTATTTTATAAATTCAAAAACAATCATCCCTTTGCTGATTTACATCTTTTTATAATTTTCTTACACGAGCATTTGTGATCGGTGTGATAATATCATCATTGTTGTAATATCATCATTGTCGTAATCGAATATTTTTTCCCATATTAAAAATTGGGCAACAAAACTAAAACCATATAAATGAATAATGGTAACAATCTATCAAACGCATATTATAATTAAGCAATTAATATTTTAAAACAAAAGAAAACTCAACTAATTATTTGCCACAATAATTTAACAATGTATGATATTTATGATGGAAGAATTCATGCAATGATTACAAACGTTGTGAATTACATTCAATATTAATTTCGAATATCAAAAAGAAAGAGACGATAAATTTTTCGGCATTTAAAACTTTTCAAATTATTTAACAAATGAACATTTCATCAAACAACAATAGTCATTCCAATTTTTGAGTTAAGCAATATTTTAAATTAGAAAATATTAGAATTTAAAAGATTTAGATATAAACTTTACTATTAACATCACACTTAATGTAATAATAAATAATCAATAAACAATAAATAGGCAGTAATAAAAGTAAATAAATAAACAAATAAATAAATAAGTAGTATGAATTAATGAAGCTTTTTTTAAATACATAAAAAGATAAATGAATAACAATGAATAATAAACAGACAGTAATAAAAGTAAATAAGTAAACAAATAAATAAATAAGTATTGTGAATCAATGAAGCTTTTTCAAAATATATAAAAAAATAAATAACAATAAATAATAAACAGACAGTGATAAAAGTAAATAAGTAAGCAAATAAATAAATAAGTAGTATGAATAAATGAAGTTTTTTTATAATATATAAAAAGATAAATGAACAACAATAAATAATAAACAGGCAGTAATAGAAGTAAATAAGTAAACAAATAAATAAATAAGTATTATGAATCAATGAAGCTTTTTCAAAATATAAAAAATAAATAAATAAAATATCAACAATGATCGTTGAGAAATGAGAAAAAGTTAAGTTCAAATCAAACATGCGGAGGACAAAATTTTTTTTTGGTGAAAACAACAACAGCAACAACAACAACAACAACAATAACAACAACGACAATAACAACAGCAATAACAACAACAACAACAATAACAACAACGACAATAACAACAGCAATAACAACAACGACAATAACAACAGCAATAACAACAACAACAATAATAACAACGACAATAACAACAACAACGACAACGAAAACGACAACAATATCAAGCATGTTGACAGATATACATTGGTGAAGAAAAAAACACAAACCCTGCTGAAATGGATAAACATATTTGAGGCGCAAAAATGCATGAAATATCAAATGAAAGTTTCTTATCATAAAGCTATAAAAGTTTCATTCCATTTTCAAATTATTTATTTATTTCCTAAAATTGGTAATGAAAAATTTATTAATCGAATAATCGAATTTGAATTCATTCTTTTCACTCTCTCTCTCTCTTTCTCTCTCTCTCTCTTTCTACCTCTCTTTGCTATCCTTTCTATTCATATGTTATTCCAACATTTTTTATCGTCTGTGATATTTGGCAAAGTTTTTTTTTATCACCATTTCTTCATCGTTGAATTCTTTTCCAATCATTTACATTATCACTTTCTTTCTTTGGTCACTTATCATTAACTTTCTTATGCTATTGTTTCGTTTCAATCCCTTTTCTCACCTTTATCATTTATCAATTTTATCACACTTTTTTATCACTTATTTATCATACACTATTACTTTCGTTAAACATTCTTTTTCTTTCGTCACTTTTTATTAATTTTCTTATGCTATTGTTTCGTTTCAATCCCTTTTCTTATCTTCTTACCTTATCTTTTCAACAGCTTTTTCATCTAACAATTATTTATCACTTATTTATCAGCTTTTATCTCTTTTTTTTTTAACCCGCACTTTTCTATTCATCTCTCTTTATCATCGTTTTCTTTTATGAAATCAATTTTTTATCACTCAATTTTTTGATTGCAAAAAATGGAAGAAATTTTGATGTAATTTTTTGTTATGAAATTTTATAGAAAGAAAATGAAATAAATATTTTTCCATAAAGAAATAAATCGGAATAATAAATAATTAAGTACTTATATTTTTTAATTAATTTAGGAATTAATATTTAAGACTATTATTCAGAATTTTATTGTTTAACTTTTAACTGCCACTTAGAGCTTCATAAATTAGCTTGAGGTTAAAATTTTGTTAATTAATTTTGATTTTAGTATTATTCTATAAATAATAAAATATAAATAGTAAAATTTAAATACTCATTCAGCGCTTTACAAATTAGCTTAAACTTAAAATAAATAATCAAATACTTATATTTTTAATTAATTCAGAGATCATTATTTGTAACTATTATTCGGAATTTTATTGTTTGACTTTCAACTGCTACTTAGAGCCTTATGAACTAGCTTAAACTTAAAATAAATAATCAAATACTTAAATTTTTAATTAATTCAGAAATTATTATTTGAGACTGTTATTCGAAATTTTATTACTTAACTTTTAATTGTCACTTAAAGCTTTATAAATTAGCCTGAACTCAAAATTTCATTAATTTTGATTTTAGTATTATTCTATAAATATTTGTTAATTAATTTTAATTTTAATATTATCCCATAAATAACTATTAATAATAAAATATAAATAATAAATAACTATAAATAATAAAATTCAAATACTTCAAACTATTTAATAAAATTTGTGGAAAGAAAGAGGATGAAATCGAAAAATATATGCTAAATATTAAAAACAATAAGAATGAAAATTAGGTTAATGATAAATAACCATACTAATTCTTTTGGGACATTTCGCCTATTTTTACAAACTTTTTCGTTTTCAAAATTTTAAACGAAAAATTTCAATAAAAAAAAAAAAGAACAATGAAATTTTTATTTGTTTTCCATAAATTGTTATTGTTCTACAGAAAAACCTCGAATACTTCAATATAAATATATTTTAGGATATTTCATTGAAATCAATAATGCATTGAAAAACATTCGATAATAAAAAAGTAAAAGTAAAAAATATGAATTTATATATTGCCGAAAGGAAATTTCCCAATGGAGCAATCGTTTTGCATTTTGGAATTTTTCATTCGATCGGTATTTTTTTAAATTTTTCATCAATTTTTCTTCCAAAAGAAAAAAAGAAAAACGGAATCGGAAAAGGAAAATGAGATGAAAACGGAAGAAGATGAGAGAATGGTTATTGCTTTTGTTTTAAATTCATCATAGCATTTTGTATAATTAAAAAATTCATTTCTATTAATCAATATTTTAATCATTAATCAAATTTAAATTTAAATCAGAAATAATTAATTACTTTTTAAATTTGAATTCACATAATATACTTTGTACAATTAAAAAATTCATTCTATTAAACAATGTTTTATTCATTTAGCAAATTCGAATTTTCATTAAAAATAATTAATTACTTTTTAAATTTGAATTTACGTAATACTTTGTATAATTAAAAACGATTCTACTAATCAATATTTTATTCATTTATCAAAATTGAATTTTAATTAAAAATAATTAATTACTTTTTAAATTTGAATTTACGTAATACTTTGTATAATTAAAAACGATTCTACTAATCAATATTTTATTCATTTATCAAAATTGAATTTTAATTAAAAATAATTAATTACTTTTTAAATTTGAATTTACGTAATACTTTGTATAATTAAAAACGATTCTACTAATCAATATTTTATTCATTTATCAAAATTGAATTTTAATTAAAAATAATTAATTACTTTTTAAATTTGAATTTACGTAATACTTTGTATAATTAAAAACGATTCTACTAATCAATATTTTATTCATTTATCAAAATTGAATTTTAATTAAAAATAATTAATTACTTTTTAAATTTGAATTTACGTAATACTTTGTATAATTAAAAACGATTCTACTAATCAATATTTTATTCATTTATCAAAATTGAATTTTAATTAAAAATAATTAATTACTTTTTAAATTTGAACGAAAATAATGAAATAATAATTATCATTTATTCCTAAAAACAAAGAAGTTCTAAACTAATCTTTTCTTTTTTAAACGATCTCTTACAAAATTCAAAATCACAATTTCAATCCAAAAAATGTAAACAGAAAATAAATGATTTGAATTTTAGTCAAATATTGAATGCCATACAATTTTGTTTGTCATTTAATAAAATAATGATTTCATTAGATGACAGTTTGTTTGTGTCATATAATTATTATAGTTTGTTAGCATTTGCTATTTGTCTTTAATTTTTTGTTTACCTTTTTTTCCGCTGAACGATTTTTGCAACAAAACAATCAAAAATTTTGCTGATAGTATTCTGTTTGATAATATGAATATTGATAATATTTGCTTGACAATTAAGAATTACTGATAAAATTTTTGATAATGACCGGAAATTACTAATTTTAATTTATAGGTTAGTGATAAAATTATCGATACTTTTTTCCCATTGAACGATTTTTGCAACAAAGCAGTTAAAAATTTACTGATAATGCCCATTTGATAATATGGAAATTATTGACAATATCTACTCGACAATTTTAAAAATTACTGATAAAATTTTATAATAACCGGTAATTACTAATTTTAATTTATATAATAGATGATAAAATTATCGATACTTTTTTCCGTTGTATGATTTTTGCAATAGACAATTAAAATTTTACTGATAATACCTGTTTGACAATATGGAAATTATTGTTGATACTTGCCTGGCAACTGAAAATTACTGATAAAATGCTTGATAATGACTGGAAATTACTAATTTTAATTTAGATGATAAATGATAAAATTATCGTTAATAATTATTTTATGCAAAAAATCATTTTTGCCAATTTCTGCTAAAGGAGGAAAAAATTTTAGATTTTGATTTTAAAAACTTTTCTACTTCTCGTAGTGTAGAAATTTTCTTTTGATTGATAATTAAATTTTGGGAGAATGAAAGATTAGTATTGAAATGTGTTAGAATATTCGTTCATTTAATTGCTATTTAAAAAAAGATTTTTTGAATGGCTAATTTAGCATATTCATATGTTAAATTCAAAATGCTACTTTGATTAAGCATGTCTAGACCATGATTTAGCTAAGGCGAATTTTATTAAGCAAAAAGGTTAAGCTTTATGATTTAAGGTTATTGCAAAATTATTAGTTACCGTAATAGTGTTTCATTTTTCTACTGAAAAAGATGAATGAAAATTTTCCTAAGTGAATTTACAGGTTGAAAATTAAGAATTACACAAATTATTTGAATGGGATGGAAAATAAAATTTACCTAAGGAAGAATAGTGATGAAATTAATTATTAGTTACCGTAATAGTGCTTCAAAATTATTAGTTACCGTAATAGTGTTTCATTTTTTTTGCTGAAAAAGATGAATGAAAATTTTCCTAAGTGAATTTACAGGTTGGAAATTAAGAATTGCTCAAATGTAAATTAGAATTACAACTTATTTAGATGAGATGGGAAATAAAATTTACCTAAGGAAGAATTGGATGAAATTAAGGATTATTTAAGTAAGTAAAAGTTCGATGGAATTATCAAAATAAATTTCAAGTATAATTAAGAATTCTAAACTGGAAAAAAGCATTGAGAATTACAAATGCAAATATGGAAGTTGAGAAGCAAAGGAAATGATAAGATTAGATTTAAATAATGCAAATAAGTGATACAAGTAAGTTAGCGAAAAATCTATTATATATTTGATATATATGTTTGATCCATATATTTAGGAAAAATATATGATGCAAATGATAAATTATGATAATGATAATTATTCATATGTTTTTTCCATTATCATATTTTAGTGCATGAATATATTTATCATCTGTAATATACGCAGAATTTGTGATGATAATTATCATTTAATCAATGCAAATAAATGCATGAATGTAGTGTATATACACTTGTATAAATTATTATTATAAAATACATGTGATAACTGAATTTAACTGATAAAGAGAATTGTGAAATATAAGCTTTGATAATAGCAGCCTATCATATCACATAGCATTGTGTATTCTATTGATTAATTATTAAATTATCAATAAATTAGTGATTGATAACTTAATAATTAATATTACTAAAAATTATGCAAAAATATATAACTATATAACTAATTATATAACAAAATATATAAAGTGTAACTGATTAATTAATTAAAATATATAACTAATTAATTAATTCATTCATTCATTTGTTCTTAGTATTACTATTTAATAGATAAAAAAAATATCGTGAAAACAAAATGATCAAAAGAAGAAATTGCATAATTTATAAAAAAATACGAATTTATTAATTGCTTTTTGTTTTTGCGCTTTCTTTTATTTTCTCATTAAAGGAAGAAGGCTGCAAAAGTTGAAAAGATATATCTTAACAAATTGTTATATTTGTTGAAATCAATGGCGAATCTTTTGAAGAAATTTAGCCTAAAAATGATTGAAATGTTTGAAAAAGGAAAAAGCGAAAAAAAAGTCAAATGGAATGGATTGGATGGATTTTTTTTGTTCTTTTTCAACATTTCCAATTACTTATTCCGTTTTCAATTTCTTTTAAAATTTATTTTCAACAAAAAATTTCGCATTTTTTTTCCTCTTATTTACATTGATTTATATGTTTAAATCATTATTATTTATTACTATTATTATTATTAATATTATTATTACTATTATTATTTTATTATTATTATTGTTGTTAGTATTATTATCATTATTATTATTAATTAATTAATTAAACAAAGTAATTGAAAAATGGGTAAATCAATAAAATTTAAGCAGATTTTAATTTTCTGACATTTTTTGTTAAAATAAATGATTATAATGATAATATCATACGAAGAACACACACATAACTTTGTCATTTTTCAATCATTAAAATATTTCAACCATTTAGTAGCTTATAGTAGTATTAATAGTAGTAGTTGTTGTTGTTGATTTAGCTGTTGTTGTTATTGATGAGATAATTTAATTTTTCCTGAAGATTTAATATAGCACATAAAATTATGCAAAAAATTTTGAATGATCCTTCAACAGATAAAAGGACGATGATGATGATAAAAATGATGATGATAGTGACAATAATAACAAAAATGATAATAATAGAGAATTGTTTTTAAGAAATTGAATAAAGCTCGATTAAGCTTTATTAAGCTATATGCAATTTAATTTTATTGTTTACAAGAAACTAAGCGTTTTATATGCAAACATTTTATTCATCCGTTACCACCATCCAATAATAATTATCAATAATAGTAATATAATAATAATAATAATAATAATATTAATAATAATTAATGATAATGATAATAATTTTTGAATCACTTTTTTTGTTATAATAACCTTTCTATCTCTATCATTATTTACTATCCATTTTTTATTACTGTATTGTTATTATATTAATCTAACTTTCTCTATTTTCTTTTATTCTTTTTCGATGATATGATAGTAAAAAACGAATAATTGCTTACTGATAAATGAATCAAATGACATGGTCAATAAATAATTAATAATAAATTAATAGGTTAAAATATATTATTAGCTCATTATTATTATCAAAACATTTACGAATTAAGAAAAATTATTTTTTTCATAACAATAATTCATTTTATGGTATTAACTTACGATGTTTACGACGGCAAAAGATTTGTAGAAAATATTGCCACCCACACTTAATAATTCATTTGGCATTAAATTATCCTCCAATATTTTACAATAAATTTATTTATTAATATGAAAGAATTATTATTATTATTTTGATTAAATGACATAAATATTTGAATGTAATAATAATATTAGAATTATTATCGATTTCTATAAATTAAAAAAATATTATTATTTTTAATAAATTAACGTACATTTTGATGATTATTGTTATATCAATAATTAATTGTTAACGTAAATTTTGGTGATTATTGTTATATCAATAATTATTTATTTATTAACAATTTCTATTGCATCAATTATTTGCAAAATTTCGAATGAAAAAATTTTTTTGTTTTAATGCTAATAACTCATATTAATTTGCATTACTAATTTGGTTACAGATACAATTAACTAATCAATTAATATCATAAGAAATATTTGTTAGGTAATTGATGTATGTTAGATACGTTTTAATATGTGTGAAATGATTTTGTAAACTTCAAAATGATATTGCAACGATTTTGTTTATATTTACTTATAACTATTATTCACATATGTATTTTGTTGTAATAAATTATTCATATCCATTTTAAAAAGAAGATTGAAAATTTAATTAAGTACTTAAATATAATTCAATTAATTATTGTTTACATTACCTTCTTATGATACATTACTATATTATGATACATTCTTATGATACATTACTCTTTTTATGATTCTTATAGCTCTTCTTATGATTATGAAGCAATAATTAATTCAGTAATACATGTAACTGAATTATTGTTTAATACACGTAGTACGCGTAACTGAATTAATTATCATTTAATACGCGTAGTACAGGTAACTGAATTAATTATTGTTTGATACGCGCAAAATTCAGAAATTGAAAAAAATTTCTCAAATTACTAACTTAATTTATGATATCAAAAATTTACATATTTAATAGGAAATAATAATATTATTATTATTATTATTATTATTATTATTATTATTATTAGGTATCATTTTAAAATTTTTAAATATTATTTTTTATTTAAAATTTGTTTGGAATAATTTATTTATAAATAAAATTAATTTTTACCATTATTAATTATGTTTATATGTAATCAAAGTGTAAATAATACGCCTACGCATAAGCCTGTCAATATATATATGTGCATGAATTTATAAAAAAATTTTAAATTTTCCCGTAATTATATTTCATCATTGTTAATTTTTTGCTCGTCATAATAACTATAATCAATTTTTTACTTAATAACTTAAATTAGAAATATTTATTGCTTCTTTTCATTTTCTAATATATCAAATTTAAAACAATACCTAAGCATATCAGGCCTATTCTAAGATCTCTGAAAATAACATGGACTTTAGGAAGACATTTGTAGGAACTTTGTTAAAGGAATAGTGATGATATTAGATCAGGCTTAAATCGAATTTTGAAAAGCCTATGCTTGCTCTTTTCTTAGCTTTTAAAAAATTTAGCTTTAAATTTTAGTAAAAGTAGGCTATATTTTAAATTAAAATTATGAATAACTTTTTTGGTCAAAAATTTCAAAATTTTCTTTTTATAAATTAATTTTTTAGTTTTTCATAATTAATTTTTGACAAAATTAATTAATTAATCAAAGATAAAAAATTAATTTATAAAAAATCAAAAAACAAAACTTTTCTTTTATCTAAGCAAATTTTTCCAATTTTTACTTCAAAAACAAAGAAGTAATTCCTAAATTAGTGAAAATAATTTATGCCTAAATTTGAATATTTGATTCAAAAAATTTATCGAATTATTATCATTAACAATTTGAATGTTTGTAATATTCAAGCTTATATTTTCTTGTTGCAAATATTTGATATGATGAAAATTTAGGCCACTACTACTATCTATTCTTTTCATCGAATGCAAAATCAATTTCCAAAGCTGTTCCCTTATGGATAGCGAAAAGGTGAGAGAGCCTTTTGTATAATTAAATATGTCATAAATTAATGAAGCTGAAAAAGAAGGAAATGTTTGGTACTGGTAGAAGTGAATGAATTAATGTAATTATAATAGTATGGTCTCTATTATTGATGCCGCTTTCACTTCTATTATTGTTTACTTATTTATATATACTTTTCACACTTATAATTATTGTCATAATATAATTATTATCTAATAATTATTATCATAATATTATTATCTGATAATTAATTGTTATCATAATATAATTATTATTTTATCATTATTATCTAATAATAATAATGATGAATATCTTCCTTATTTTTTCAAAGAATACAATAATTTTATAAATTTTAATTTCAAATTATTACTTAATTTCACAATTTTTTGTCTTTGAACAATTAATTCATCTTATCACTAAGTTATGAATAAAAGATAAAAATTAAAATATAACAAATTTTTTGTCTTTGAACATTTAATTCATCTTATCATTAGGTTATCATATCACTAACAATTAATTGTTATCATAATATAAATATTATTTTATCATTATTATTATATTATTTTATCATTATTATCTAATAATAATTTTTTGTCTTTGAACATTTAATTCATCTTATCATTAGGTTATCATATCACTAACTTATCTTATCATTATACAAATTTTTAAAAAAATTGAAAATAAAATGATTACGAAAAATTTCATCAAAAAGCTATTATCAAATATTTATGCAATAAAATTTTATTATTTTTTTTCTTAGCAAAAAAAGTTTAAATAAGAAGAACTTTTGCCAAATATCTTATTTTTCAACTAAGAAAAAATCATTCATTTCAACTTTGTTGACAGGAAAAATAGGAATGAAGAAAAGGAAATTTAAATAAGTTATTTTTCTTGTTGCCAGCCAATTGGTACCATTCGTATGGCTAAATTAGAATTCATTTGAAAATTTTACCAAAAATCATTATTTTGATTTACTTCTTTTTCTTTTGTTTTATCATTACGCAATATTTTGATTTTGTTTTTAAAGTTTTAAAATTAATTTGAAATTTAAAACAATTTGTTTGAAAAAATTTTTTGCTTTACTTTTACTATATATATATTTTTTTATAATTTGCTTTACTTTACTATGTATACATAATTTTGTTCCAATTTTTTTCATTCTATTTTGAAATATTTCTTTAATTAACAAACTGATAAAATTGTTGCCACCCTTTTCTTTTCTTTTTTTTTAGTAAATTAATGTCAAAAATTTTTTGAATTAATTATTGAGAAGGATAATTTAATAATTTTTAACTTTCTTTTTTTCATACTTTCACTTCTGTCGTATGAGAAATTTTCTGGAACACACATCATAATTCAGGTCTCTAACCGGAAATTATTATGAAAAAATTTCTAGCATTCCAAAAATATATGCTAATTCTATTTTATGATCATTTTAAAATGTTGTAGGGCTAAGTTGTGGAAAAAAAAATTAGATTGATCGGTTGAAATTTTAATTTCAAGAAAAAGAAATTTAAAAATCATATGATTTATAATCTCCAAGTGTGTGATATTCTTTTTCGAAGTTTTAAAGCGTAATATTTGATTAGAATTTTTGAAATTTAAACCGTTTAAAAATTAACTTTTAAAAGTTTGAATTTTTCAAAGTAATCAATTATTAATTAAATGTTGAAAATATAGTAATTTATATTTGTTAAAAAGGATATACGAATTATTTATATGTATTTTATTTCTTTTGCTTTTTTTTTTTCCTGACAGCTTTCTTATTTGATTAATTAATTTAATAAAAAGAAAATATTTTAGCTAAGCTAATATCGACAATCTTCCTTGAATTATAGAGTGATCGGTAGCAAATAAAATGCGATGAAACAAAATTTTAACAAATTCACTACAATTTTTTTCGCTTTATTCAATTTATTTCATTGGCTGTCAATAATTGGCGCACAAGAAGGTACCATTCATTTTTTTTTTTGACCCTAAATTTTTAATTTTTTACTTTTTCTATTTTTTCCACTTACCAATAAATTTGTTTTTAAAATTTCTTTTCCATAAAATTTTGAAGGTTTGGAAAGATTACCATATCATATCATATCATATCATATGATAAAATATCAATTAATAATATAATGAAAATTTATCATAAAATTTACAATTTATAATATTATAAATAATTTAGAAAAAAAATTTAAATTAATAGAAGGGGAAAAGCAAACTTTATAAATATGGAAAGGAAAATTTTTTGTTATTAAGAATGGCGTGTTCCGGATATGCCGGAAAATGTTCATTGGAAAACAGATGATCATAGTATAACAATATGGTGGGATCCACCATCAACAGCAGATGAAATTTTGGTTCGTGGTTATACCATATCATACGGAATTGAAACACCAAGTCGACGTATTATCATCGAAGGAGCTAATATTAATACATTCACAATTAATGAACTTAGTGAGTAAATTAAAATTTGTTGAATTTTCTTTTCCTCTTTAATATTTAATACAAATATTCATTCATTCGAAGCTAGCAAAAATATATGTTTAAATTTTAAGTTTTAAATTTTAAAATTTAAATTTTTAGTTTTTAATTTCTAATTATTAATTTTAAATTTTTGGTTTTTAAATTCTAATTTTTAATTTTTAATTTTTAATTTCTAATTTTTAATTTTCAGTTTCTAATTTCTAGTTTTTAATTTTTAATTTTTAATTTTAAATTTTTAATTTGTTATTCTTATCGAAAATTGCTTAATAATTATTTATATCCGGATGAAATTCTTCAATTAAATTCTTTCAAGTTCAAATTAAATGAAATTTTTTTTTTTTAATTTTATAATTAATTATAATTATATTGTATAAAAAATTCGATTTCGATTTTCAATTTCTTTTTTCAGAATCTAATACAACATATGTTTTTACATTAACAGCATACAATGAAGCAGATGGCGAAGATTCTGAAAAAGTTTTTTTCACCGCTACTACTGAAATTGAAAAAAGTTCAGGTAAAAGTAAAAACTTCAGGATAAATTTTAAGTGGATATTTTAATAGAAAATTTAGTAAACATTCTATATAGTAATTAATTTAAAACAATGGTAACAATCCATTTTTGCATAACTATTTTTGTTAAGTTAACATTTTAAGTAAAGTATTCTAATTGGAAATTATTAATTTAATTATATTTTTTTATTACTTTAATATAATATCGAAAAAATAATAATTGTTATGTAAAGAGAAAATTATTTCAAAAAAGAATGAAAATTTTGCTATAATTTTGATTTGTTGTATTATTTGCAAAATTGAATTGAATTAAAAAGTTTAATAGTAATTAAAAAAAAGGAATGAATAAACTTCAGATGAACAATTAATCAATTTGCTAACACCAACAAATATTCAAGCAAAATCTATTTCATCAACTGAAATTGCAATACAGTGGATCGATCCAAATATTGATATTTATTTAAATCATCAATCTGAAGCAATTAAATCATTATTTCGAAAACGAAAATATATAATACAGTATGTAATTAATTTTTTTAAAATTTAAATCCTCTACTACTATGTATTAATTATAAAATTAGATTAATAATTTTAATATATATATAATTATTATAAAAAATTATAAATTAATCACGTGCAATAGTAATATGTAATAAAAAATTCCTTCCAAACTTCAATTTTAATCATTTTTATCTACGAATTATTTTATGCCTATGCAAGATACTGTGCTTGTATCATACGGTAATATTTGATCATTTCAGATACGGTAAATATCAATCGTTAAATTTGAAAAAAGTAACATCAACAATACCATATGTGGTACTTAATAATTTACAACCAGCAACAGATTATGAATTTACTGTGAAAGTAATTATGTCAAATGGCATTGAATCAGCATGGAGTGTTAAGGAAGTAATTCGAACACCATCAAATGGTAGATGAAATTTTTATTAAATTTTATTACCATATAAATTTCAAGCCATTTCTGAAATACTGTGTATTTCTTTTTGAAAAAGAAATTTCAAATTGAACTGATAGGATCAGAGTTATTGGAACTTCGATTCGATTTTGAGCAATCAGAAAAATGTTTTTTCTATTCCGATCCACTTGCTCCACTTCAGTGGAAAATGGTTAAATGGAAAAGTAACGATGAATCAAAAAATCGATTAGGTAAGTAAGTATTCATTAAGGTTATCGTTAAATGAATAAAATTCGGAAACTGAATTAAAATCAAAATTGCAAATTACGTTTTAATATAATTAAATATATTAGGAATTATATTTAATATCGTTAGATCGTACTGAAATGATTAATAATTAATTCTATATCAGAATTAAATAATCAGAATTAAATATCAGAATGTCAGAATTAAATTATTTTTTCGTTTGAAATTAAACACAAAATAAACAAATGAAATGGTTGGCAATGAAGAAATTGATTGTATAAAATTGCATAAAATATTTTAATAGTAATCGTATTAAATCAATATAATAATATAATTAAAACATATAATGTTTAACACATAAATATGAAATTTTAAAATTTGATTATGCTGAAATTTTTATAGCAAAACGTTTCATAAGTTTAAAATCAACAATATTTGATGCGAATTATGGTCAATTAATATCATCACCAATTATTCTTAATGATTATAATTATTGTCTAAGCTTATGGATTTATGTTAGACAATTCAGCAAAGGTTGGCATTAACTATTGATGATTTCTTTAAATTAATGAATTATTATTTTAGATTCCTCAAATATTTAAAATAACTTAAATATTTCAAATCCGTTTTTAAAAAAATTATTTTCAAAAATTTTACTCAACGAATCAAATATATTTCAATATTTTGAAGAATAAAATAATCAGTAAACAATGCTAATTAGTAAACAACAATCATTAATCAGTGCACAATAATTAGTAAACAATGTTTTGAATGCTTTTTTAATCTTATCAAAAATTTTTTAAATGATAAGTTTGAATTAAATTTTTTGAAAAATTTATTAACTTCTAAATAAAAATGAAAATTTCAAATTTTCTACTAACAATATAATTATATGTTAAATTAACTATAATATCTTTAGGTATATTCACTGTTGGATTATTACATAAAACAGAAAATTATGCTACCGGAAATATCTTACTGATAGGAAAGTTAGAAGAAATACCAAAAGAACAATGGCGCTATTTACTTATGGATTTTATTAATTCACGTGATCTATTTAAGGTTAATTTCATTGTAGAAAATATTTCTTCAAATTTTATTTTAATTATCGTAATTAATTTTAGTCATTTTTAGAATTTTATTATTTCTGTTGCATATTTTTGATTTTATAATAATGAAAATAATAAAGTTTGACCTTTGAACAATTTTAAAAGTTTTTCAAAATGCAAATTTTAAAAATTTAACAAATTACATTAATTAAATTTGTCAGTAAATTTGCTAAATTTTTCAAAGTAACAAAATTTTAAAGTAAAAATTTTATTAAGCGGTCAATATTTCTGAAATAATTTGACCTTTAACCAATTTTAAAAGTTTTTGCAATAAATACATTAATAATTTTCAAGTAAATACATCAATAAAATTTCTTCAGGTATCATTAACAGGTTACAGTAGTTAAATTTTATAGTAAATTGTTCAATTTTATAAAATTTCAAAATTTTAATAAACGATCAATAATTTATACTAATGCTATTTTTGCAGTAAATACAGCAATAAAATTTCTTCAATATCATTAACAGGTTACGGTAGCTAAATTTGACAGTAAATTGTTAAATTTTACAAAATTTCAAAATTTTAACAAAACGATCAATAATTTTAAAATCATACTGTTTTTGTTCTGGTAAATACATTAATAAAATTTCTTCAGATATCATTAAAAGTTGAAAAAGAAGAGGATGATTATTTCTGGTTAGCTTTAGATGATATTGTCTTACATTCTGGTATGTGTAACAGTGAATCGGATGATTTCTTACAGGATGATAAACAATTTGAATGTTAGTTTTAAATTTTTCAAAAATTATCACTTTTCTTTTTGTTTAAATTAATTTTTTAATTAATTTATTATTACAAAGCAAAATAATTCATTCAAAAAAATATTTCATTTAATTTATAAATAAAATAACAAACAAACATTTTGTTTGTTAACAAAAATTTATTAATATTTAATAATAAATTATAATTTCGAAGTTTTTTTTGAAAATCATTTTTTACTTATTAAAATAATTATAAATTATCTTTTACTGAACTTTCACCTTATAACTTTTTAGAAATGATAATTATCTCTTTGAATAATTCTTCATTTTGTTGCATTTTAAATCTTTCGCATACCTTATCCAATTTGTCTTCATTTTCTGAATTTCTTCGTCCTTCAAATTTTAGAATGAAATTTCAAGTAATAATTATCTGAAAACTTTCTTGAACTTTAAGTATATAACCTTTTAGGAATGATAATTATAATTTTGAAGGAGCAAAAATACGATAGCATAAATAGTAATTTGTTGAACTCTTACCTTAACTTGTTATATTTCAAATCTTTCACACCTTATCTAATTTGCCTTAAATTTCTGAATTCCTTCGTACTTCAATTAAAAGCCAATTTATGTAAATTTTTCCCTTAAATAATATTAAAATGGATTTCATCAAACTTGCCAATTTTTATTAATAATTTTTAAATTTATCAGAGTTTTTTAAATTATCACATATTTCTGAAAGAAATAATTACATTATCTTTTAACAATTCGTTTCTTATTTTATGATAAACTTAAAAAATAAGAATTGAAATTATTTAAAGACTTTCAAATTTTATTAATTTGAAATTTTAGCATTAATTTTAAATCAATTCATTAAATGACAACAAAGTTATTTGTATTTGCATATTAATTATAATTAAGTTTGTTAAAATTTTACGACTAATACGGTAGTTAATATATTGCATGTAATGTTAGCACAATATTTAACATCTATGCCTGAGATATCTCGGAAGTAGCACTTTATTCCGTATCCTGCCCTTTCGTTGCAATTTTTTTTAAAATAATTTATTGACAAAAAATTTCGAATAATTAATTAAGCAAAAAAAAAAATCCATTTTAACAAAATGCAATTTTTAAATTTAATATTTACTTCTTTCCTATCACAATATTTTCTTGAAATAATTGTAAGGTGAAGATTTCATTTGCCTAAAATTTTTAAAGCATTTCCTAAATTATACCCATTTTCACTTACTGTTGTAATAAGTCGTAAAAATAATTTTAATATGAAAAATTTGAAATAAAATTTTTGCAAAAATTTAAGTGAAAAATTTGAAATAAAAATTTTTTAAATATTTTACAAAAAATCTAAGGGAAAATTTTGAAGTAACATTTTATGCCTAACATTAATTAATTCGATAATTAAATGAAATTAATTAGAAAAAATTTAAATTTAAAATTAGTTTTTCAAGAAATAAATAATAACTTGAATTTGTAAATGTTTACCTTCTTGTACTTTTTAAAATATTTTATTTTAATTTCATTTGCATTTTTTCATCTATTTGATGCATCTCTTTTTTCTAACATGCAAGAAAAAAGCATGCATAAATGTATGCATGCATATTATGCATGCTTTTTATGCATTACATATTTGGTAAGCAAAACTATTTACATTGATTTTACTTCTTCATTTCTTACTATTATGTTGAAAAAAACGGGAAGGAAAAAATTACTGCAACTTATTTATTACATTCCAATTTTCATCGTAATTTTACATTTAGCTTTTTTCGATGATTTATTTTATTGATCGAAGTTATCTTATCATTTATCAAAATAATCATAACAATTTTAAAATCTAATTGAATTATTACATAAAACAGAAATTGATTATTTCCTTATTCATTTAAATCGAAAAACAATAGCTTTAATCCAAAAACAAGCAAATAAACAAAATAATCATATCATAAAAATTGTAATTTATGTTAAATTTTGTTCTAGTAAAGAAGTTATCTTATCATTTATCAAATAATCTTAACACATTTTTTCCATTTATTTTTCATTTCAAAAATCAAATTATAATTTGATTGTTTATTTTTTCGACTTTAACCTAAAAATAAACAAATAAACAAACAAAAAAATTTGTTTTATAAAAATTATAATTTTTGTTAAATTTTGTTCTAACAACTGAAAAGAAATAAATAAGTAAACAAAATTATGAAAATTTCTTTTCCCATTTACTTATTTATTTTCATTTCCCGCAGAAATTAATTTTAAATTTAAATTATTTGTTTAATAAAAAAAATTATATTATTTATTGAAATTTTATGTTAGCAATAGTAATTATAAATTTTTTCTTAATATTATTTATTATAGCATTTTTTGATAATTCAACAATCTTTTTCAATATTATTTTATTATTGTTTATTATTACTATTATTATCATCATCGTTATTGTTGTTATAAAAATTATTTTTGATTTATTTGTTTGTTTGTTTTTTATGCTATTTTATTTATTTATTTATTTATTCGAAATTTCATTAGCAACAATAATTTATAATAACAACTATTATAATTTTCTTTATTATTCATTTATCATTTAATTTTTGGACACTGTAAAAAAAATTGGAAATGTATAAAATAATAACAAAAATGATTTCGCATTTCAAATTTGATGAATGCTAATTAAAAATGCAAGTATTAATTGCATGCTTTTTATTCTTCTCGTTGCATAAATAATTTAAACTTAATTAATCGTTGCATATATTAGATTATTTGTTACAACATTTATTGTATAGAAATCTTATTGTTACAATAATATACAAACAATAAGCTTAAATTTACGCATGCAATAACCTGAAATAAAGTAATTCCACTTACGTGTACAATTATTATTGTTGCAATAATGCGCATACAATAAGCTTTAATGAATTAGATTAATTATAATAAACATACAATAATAAATTGTTTCATTTGAATGATTTGATAATTTAAAGCATTATTTTATTATAATTATAAAATTTCGACAATTAAAACGAAATTATCGGTAAATTTAAAAAGAAAAATTAATTAATTGCGGAAAATTTTTTGATCATTGAACAATTATTACAAAAAATGGTTAAAAATGTGTAATAAGAAAGTGTCGCATAAATTTGTCGCAATTTATTATAAAATTTTTAATTGGAAAACTTTCTTTCTTTTCAATTGCAAAATTTAACAACTTTTCAAATAATGCAACTGATAATTTAAAAAGACTGAAATGTTTTCAAGTAAAGAACGATATAATTGATAGTTGATAATAACAATGATAATAGAATAATGATTTATGAATTATCGATTTGAAGGGAAAAAATTATAAATCAATTAAGAACGGCATAATTGATAATTGATAATAATAGTAATGATAATAGAATAATGATTTATGAATTGTAAATTTGAATGACAAGAAATTATAATCAATTAAGAACGGCATAATTGATAATTGATGATAATAATGACAATAGAATAATGATTTATGAATTATAAATTTGAAAGACAAAAAATTATAAATTAATTAAAACTTTTATAAATGTTCAAATTGTTAGAATTTTTAATTTTAGTATTTTCACATTAAAATGAAGAAAGGAAAAAATTTTTTCAATATAATAATTAAAAGAAATGTAAAAATTTGCAAGTTAATTTTTCAAATTATTATCTTGTTTGTATTTAGTTTACTTAACTGTCACGTAGCTGTCACTAACTGTCACATAAATATTCACGTATTTATTAAATATCTTAAAACGTATCGAATAAATGAAAATGATTTGTTTAAAATCTATGCGGTAAAATTATATTGGACCGATGATATTACTATTTTTTTGTTGATATCTAATCTATCATATTAATAATTTCATTTTTATAAATTAATTCCTTTACTTTAGAAAACGATTATAGCTTTTATCATATAAATCTTATCCCTTATCATTTATTATCATTAATTCAAAATTAAAATATAACTTTTATCATATAAATCTTATCCCATATCATTAATTCAAAATCAAAATAATCAATCCTTTTTTAAAATCCAATTTAAAATACTAATTTTTAATTGCAAGTTAATTTGAATTTAATTATTTCCATTTGCTATTGCTATCGTTGGATTACAAATTTTATTATTTGCTATTTGCAAAATTTATTTTCTAAATTCATTCATTTAAATTTCAATTTATTTTTATTTAATTTTATCAAAAAGATATATTTTTGTTTTTTCAATTTCTTTTTTGTTTAATTTAATTATATTAATTTTATTGCAAAATTAATTGTCGAAGAAATGATCTAATTTTATTAATGTTAATTTTCGATCTGTCATAATTTCGTAATCTGTCAAATCATTTCAACTTTTCGATTTAATTTGATTAATTAAATTTCCGTTTAATCGAACGTTATAGTACATTACGATGAATGATATGCATTGCAAATTGAAAAAATTATTTTTAATGAAAAAAGAAATTCTTTGATGATTGACGCTTAATTGTCTAAGCGTAATTACATTCATTTATCAATTAAGTAATTATCATTTTGATGTATCCGCAAAGGATTGTTGAATATTCAGCGAAAAAATCAAATTACAATTTAAACAATCGAAATTAGAGAATTTTGAACAAACAAATATATTGAAGAGAAAATAAAATAATTAATACATATAAATTAAATTTTTTCAATTAATGAAAATTATTCAATAAAAACAATTGCAAATCATTTCTTTCGTTTCGTTTTGACAAATAACAATAACAAATAGCAAAGACAAATAACAATAACAAATGTGTTACAATAAATTGATCATTCAATAAGAGCTGGCAATAACAAATAATAGAAATGAAAAATCAGTTATGTGCGGTCAATGAAATGCCGTGTGAAAAGGTACTCAATAAGAACTGACAACAACAACAACAACAATAACAAAGTAACAATAACAAATAACAATAATACACAGAAATGAAACATCAATTATGTGCGGTCAATGAAATGCCGTGTGAAAAGGTAGCGATAAATTTTGTAGAAAAAAATTTTATTAAAATCGTCTGGCAAGAAGAAGAAGAAAAGGAAAGAGAAAGAAAAATCCATTAACAAAAAGTTATTAAAAAATCTAAATAATGTAATTGAAATTTCTAAAAGCAAAAAATGTATGTAAATAAATAGCTACTGTAGTTAATCATAAATTACATGTTAATATTTTTTTTTTATCATATCATATCACATCATATCATATCATTGATTTGTGTGCACTAATAATAGTATGTAACTTTTCAAATATTGTATTCAATAAATAGCTACAGTAGTTAATCATTTATCATATCATATATCATATCGTTGATTTGTATGCACTAATAAGAGTATGTAACTTTTAAAATGATATTATATTCAATAAATAGCTACAGTAGTTAATCATTTATCATATCATATATCATATCGTTGATTTGTATGCACTAATAAGAGTATGTAACTTTTAAAATAATATTATATTCAATAAATAGCTACAGTAGTTAATTATAAATTATATGATAATATTTTCCTTTATCATATCTTATCATATCATATCGTTGATTTTGTATACACTAACTTTTAAAATGATATGATATTCAAAATGATTAATGTAAAATAGAAAACTGTAAAAGATTACTAAATATTTTAAAGTATTTCAATGCTTAAAATATAATTGAAATTATTAAATTAATTATTTTAAATTTATCAATGTGAAAATTCATTTAAAATACTAACACCTAATTAAGCTGTAATTATGGTTCAATTAAAATTAAACTTTTAATTTAATATCAATTTTTGAAGAAATGTATTTTACTCGATGTGTGTAATTTAGTTTGTTATCATTTAACAGTGTTAAGTAGAAGTTAGTGATAAGAAAAAGGAAAAAAACAAAGGATTAAAATGATAGAATGGAAACAAAAATAGTTGAAACAGTATTTGAATAAAATGAAACAATTAAATTTAATTTTATAAATAAATGAAGAAATGCCAAAATACTTCTGATAATTTTTGATTTGTTACAAATGATAACTGAATATATTTATAGTTATAGTATTATTAAGATATTATTATAATACAATTATTATTAGTATTGTTATCATTATTATTCTTGTTATATTTAACGTTATGATTTATTCTGAATAATTATTAAACTTATATAATTCTTCATTTGAACACCTGGTCTTCATTCCTACTAAAATTTGATTAAATAATTGAATCAGTTGAAATTTTAGATTTTCTAATTTTTATGATAATAACTATTAAAATTATAAATTTTCCCACTCTTCTATTTTATAATTTTTATGATATAACTGGAAATTTTAAAGAAGATTACTCTTTTGAAAAATCTTTTTAGGCATTTGACTATACTCATATTATGTAATACTATATCATATAAAATATTATCACTGTTATTATCATTACTTCTTATTACTATTATCACTATTAATCTTAGTAAAAATTATGTTTTCAGACTCTTGAAAGATCTTTTTAGGCATTTGGCTATACTTATACTATATAATATTATATCATATAATAATTTTTCATATGAAATATTTAGTTCTCTTGTTAATTTCTTAAACTATTTAAATTTTTGAATATTTTGATTTCAAACTTATTTAATTTCAAACCAAAATGAATTTCGAACATTAAAAAATAATAAAATAGAAAGATGAAATTTGAATGAAAATACAATCAGATGGATTTAAAAATATTTGATGAAAATTTGACAGACATAAAAAAATAGAAATTACTTAATTTTGAAATTTTGCTTTTCGAAAAATTATTTTTTGTTTACATAAAGGGAAGAGCACATAATAAACGTACGTCAAAAATTTTAGCGTAATTATTGTTGACGTTTTGATGATGATAATCTTTATCCACGTCAAAATGTATAATCAATCAATCCTTCACGTGTATTCCATTTACAGACATAGATATATTTGTAAACTTTTCAAATATAAAAAATATGAAATCAAAAGAAAGGAAAAGAAAAATGAGGAATTAATTAAAATAATCATAAAATAAAACAATGCATTAACTGATAATGATAATGATAATAAGTGGATCTATCAATTACATTTAACTTTCATTGTTTTTGTTTAACTATCTTCCATTGATAATAATAATGATAGTGATAATGAAAATAATGATAACAAATCGATTTATCGGTTAGAAAGAAATTTTTAATTGTAATTAAACAAAAAAGGAATGTATGCGTTAATCATTTGATAAGACGCAAAAAAATGCGAACAACCGTATCCGTTAGTCCGCAAAATTAATTGTTAAAAATATACTCATTTGATCGTAACATGCACACATACATACACAAATACAGTCACATACACACATACATGCACATTTCACATTTCAACATAAAAACACACATAACAGACATTCACACATGCATACATACATGAACATATATATACATGCACACGTACATGTACGAACATATATGCACACACATATATACATGCATGCACACATACGTACATGAGCATATACACACACACACACATATATATACATGCACACACATATATGAATGAAGATATAAACACACACACACACACACACATACATGAATGAAGATATACACATGCATACACATACATGCGCATACATATATGAATGAAAATACACACATACATATACATACATGTACACACAAATATGAATGAAAATACACACATACATACACATACATGTACATACAAATATATATATAGAAACTCATATATACACCTATACGAAAAATTTGGAATATTTTTGGTTTGATTGGTTAGTGGTTTCTGCGGGTTTATTTCGGGTTATTGAATGGCATAAATCGAAGCGATCCTTTTTTTTACTCTTCCTTACCCTTTCATTTCGTCCTTCTTTTTCAACAACCTTTTTACAATACAATTCGACAAATCCTATCACTATCATCATCATCATCATCATCATCATCATCATTGTCATCGTCATCATTATTATTATTATTATCGCCATTATTATTATTATCGTCATTATCACTATCACCTCCCTTTTTCTTTTTCCTTGCGCAATAATTTTTGTGTGCTTATACAAGTTATTATAGTTATACGTAATGATATATATACTTGCCGTTATTATTTAGATACCACTATTATTATTATTGTTATTATTAATTATTATTTGTTATTATTTATTAATATTGCTATTATA